>MU121098.1:19799-44347 GCA_014904835.1 Paxillus ammoniavirescens
ATGTCAGATGCAGGGGGAGAGTACAAGTCTAAAGCCTTTGACTCTATGCTCAAAGATGAAGGGATTCAGGTTTATCAAAGTGTGCCACATACTCCTAAACAGAATGGCCACGCTGAGCGCTATATGTGCACACTTATGGACAAAGCAGAGGCAATGCGCCATGAGGCTTGCATACCTCCATCCTGGTGGGAGTTTGCTACCCAACAAGTGACTCATGTTTACAACAGATCACCTATGGACCACCTTAACTGGCGAACACCCTATGAGCTCCTAAATGGAAGACTACCCAACATCAGTCACTTTTGTGTCTTTGGATGTGGAGCTTATATCTACCTTCCCCCAGATGCGCACGCCAACAAACTAGCTGCCAAATCCGAACTTATGATCTATTTTGGGTCTGCCCCTGGCAATGAGCACAACTTCTTATTCATGCATTTCCCAAATAATGTGCTATTTATCTCAGCACATGCTCTCTGTGATGAGCGATCATTCCCATGCTGCTCTACCCCTAAGAGTCAGCCACAGCGCAAAAAGCAGCCTCGCCAGATTACCCACCCTGATGCAAATGGGGAAAATCTCAACAATGATGATATTGATGATATTGATGACTTATACCATTGAGATGAGAGCAGCAAGAACAAACCTCCTCCTGCTCTGTCTACTCCTACCCCATCATGTACCCTGTCTCCTGTACCGAACGCTAAGACCCCTCTTAGGGCACCACATCCTCCTCAGATCCCCCCAGGCCCTTGCCGCTCTCAGCGCGAAAGACATGCTCCCACACGCCCTGCCAACATCTATGGAGAAAAAGGACATTTTATCAAACAATTTAGAGATGTGGAAAATCCTCGCACTTGGAAGAAAATGGTTGAAGGATCTGGCAGCTCCCAGTGCCAAGAACCACCTGGTCACTTTCCCAACCCAACTCCACCACCTCCTTTGCCCTCTGGCGATAGTGAGGATGATGTGGAACAGTTATGTCATAAAGGGGGAGTACTTCTTACCAGCTTTCTGCTATTCACAGCCATTCCTTATGCTCCTGGCACTGATAAGCCACCTCGAGAATGGTCCTATAGAGACATTAATCGCCTACCTCCAGCTGAATGGTCTCAATGGAAGGCAGCCTGTCAAGAAGAGCTTGACATACTAAAGGAGCGCTATGTGTACAACTTAGTCGACCAACCTCTCCATCGCAAGGTCATTAAAAATTGATGGATATTCAATGTCAAAAATGACAGTCACAAGAAAGCCAGGATAGTTGCCAAAGGCTTCTCCCAAGTCAAAGGGATTGATTTCAACCAAATATTCTCACCCATAGTGTGCTTTGAGACAGTGTGCTTAATGCTTGCACTAGCTGCACTAGAGAACTGGCATAACTCCGCCCTTGATGTCCGTAGCGCCTACTTATATGGCAAGCTCAATGAAGAGATCTACATGGAACAACCTCAAGGCTTCGCTAAGAAAGGGCAAGAGCATAAAGTGCTCTGTTTACTACATGCCCTCTATGGCTTGAAGCAGGCTGGTTTAGCCTGGTGGCGAACCTTAAATGAATCCATGGAAGAACTAGGCTTTGAACACCTACAATCTGATGCTGGAATATTCCTCTACAAGAAAAAAGGCTCCAAAATTGTAGTAGCCATCATCTATGTGGATGACACTCTCTTCTGTGGCCCTAACAAGGCCATAGTTGATGAAATTAAGGCCATGTTTATGAAAACGTGGGAATACAGAGACCTTGGAGTCCCCAAGGAATTCCTTTGCATGCGCATCCAGTGCAAAGGCAGCAAGATCTACTTAGATCAATGTGCTTATCTGGAAACTGTCCTTGAAAGATGTGGTATGCAGAATGCAAAGTCCGCACCCACTCCTTTACCTCAAGGGTATGATGCCCTACCAAATGAATCTGCAGTGAATCCTACTCTGTGCAGTCTTTTCCAAACTGTCATTGTCTCCTTGCTATACATCATGCTTGGAACTCGCCCTGACATTGCATATGCTGTGACTGCCTTATCCAGGCATGCAGCCAATCCCTCTGAAGACCACCTCAACAAAGCACTATATATATGCCGCTATCCAGTTGGAACCAAAAACTACTCTCTTGTGTTCAATAATGGTATTTAAAGTTGGCTAAGGTTAGCTAAGAGTAGCTCTCAACCCTCACTTAGACATGATGTGAAACTTAAGGTTGTGGTAAGTGTTTCAAGCTCCGATAATTTTTGAACTCCACGACATCATGCACAAATGTGGAAGGTACTTTATACTAAGGTTCAACACTCTACTGAGGTGGCTTGCAAGTCGATAAACACAGAAGAAATACATAGACGGAAACCTAAGATACATGCAACATGTGATCCAGAACTCTCCTAACCATCATGCCCTGAAGGCCTACTCAAAAGGAATTTCTGCAAGAGCTTGACGAAGTTGCAATATCTATTGCATGCGCCAGGCATGAAAATCTCATTTGCGATGATACATCAAGCGGTAGCAACTCATCATCATATGACAATATCTCCTCCAAATTCTTTAGTCCGTTGCTCACTACTCCCCCATCTCCAATATCCCCTTCCAATTCTGACATTGACTTCGAGTCCGAGTCTTCAAGTTCCACAGCATCAAGCATGGAGCTTGATGATGCATGCTACGTCTGTCTTCTAGGAGTGATTCAAGCCCTCTGTGATGAAGTGGAGAGGGCATAAGTCCTTGAGAGGCTGGCAGAGCCGCCAATACGTGCCCCCCAGCTCCAGTTGCTTGGACACTTTGCTGACCATCGTCCGGAATTATTCCAAAAGAAGTTGTGCGTCCACCCGTTGATCTTCAACGACATCCTAGACCAGATCAGTGACCACCTGATACTCCAAAATCATTCAAACAATAAACAATTACTGATTGCAATCCAGCTCGGTATTTTTCTCAACCACGTAGGTCACTACAGAAACACATTTGCCCAGTGGGCAGGTGTTAGTGTTGGGACGGTCATCAACTGTATGCACCATGTAATGGCAGCCATCCTTGACCAACACGATCAATACATCTATATGCCATCATCCCATTCCAGGGATATGAGATGAGCGCAACAGTTTACTGAGTCACAAACTTGCTGATCGTGGAGAAATGGTGTATTTGTGGTGGATGGATCCACTATCAATTTGTTTGCAAAGCCTGGCCTGTACGGAGAAACATTCTATGATCGAAAGTCAAATTACTCTTTGAATTGTCAGGTCAGTAATAATATTAGAATGTTCATAGAAATAAACTTACCATCTTTGGGAAAGCTCGTGATCATGCCACACAACCTCCTGATTGTGGATTACAGACTGGGACAGCCGGGGAGCGTTCACGACACATACACATTTCAGAATACTCGCATTGCAAAAAATCATGGGGCCCTCATTCCGCTGGACATGGGCAGACATGGCATATCCCACTGAGAAGTGGTGTGTCATACCTTGCAAGAAACCATGGGGGGAAGCCTAAATCGGAAGCAGAACACATACAAACGATATGTGTCAAAGGTACGTGCCTATGAAGTTCCCCGCAGCTCTTTATGTTGATCACCTATCTTCTATAGGTCCGTGTCTGTGTTGAGCATGCTTTGCCACATTGAAAGGCCGTTTCCAATCCCTTTGTGAGCTTCGTTTGTGAATGAAGACAGAGGACAACTTGTTCATTGCCGTGTACTGGGTGGAGTGCTGCCTAATCCTACACAATATGATTATCCGATTTGAGGAACAGTGCGAAGGTGAAATGAGGGGGACCATGGACTGGGCGATAGCGGAAGGACAAGAAGTGGATGATGGGCAGGGTGACCAGATTTACAATCGGGCAGGAGGGACTGAGGGACAAAGATTTTGTGGGCACTTGATGGAAAGGTTGTTTGAGAAATGCGGTCTCTGGTTCTGATGAAAAAGAAATTGTACAAGCATCATCATGTAAGGCATAAATAGTCCATTGTATTCTGAACATAACAGCAGAAAGGAAAAACAAATCCACACATCACACAAAAACATGGGTGGAAGGGTCAAGAAAAATGCATGGAGGGGATGACAACATGGGGGACAACAAGTACACAAAACAAAGGCTGGGAAACCGTTATACATGTTTGGTGGATAATAAAGGGTGAAAGTACATCCGTGGTGTATGGGTCTTAGGCATAGCCTGAGCCCAAGCCAGCGTCTGTGCCTGAGGAGGAAGGATTGGTACCATGACCGTGATTGCTCTTCTTCTTGAATTCTGCCAGGCAAAGTTGGAGCATGAATACTTGAGACTGCTTGTCGAGAACCTCTGCATTGGCTTTCCAGAGCTTGAGATTGGTCTTCTTTACCTCCAGTTGACGTTGGTGAATAGCTTCTGCCTCTGCATGCTTGGTGACCTGCTGTGTCTCAAGAAATGTAATGTCTTTATCCCACATCCATGCTTGCATCTTCATGCTGTACCACTTATTCCTGAGGACACCAGATGAAAGCTTTTGATCCTGAGACCCTGCATCAAAGTTGTCAAGGTGCTCCCTCAGATCATTCTTCATCTGATCAAGGGTACTCCAAGTGTTTTTTCAAAGCTCATGCCAGAAATGGATGAGGAGCGCTTGTCTCCCACAGGATATGGAGTTGATCAGAATGCACCGCATGAGTCCCAGGATGGAGTTCAAGGTTTCTGAGGTAGCTGAGGTTTCTGAACTGACCCAAATGGAGACAGCTTGGGGCCAACAGCATTAGGAAACTATAGGTGTTGGTTAGTAAAATAAGAATAATAAGAATAAAATACTGTTACATGGTATTCACCACTGAAAGATGCCCCACCACAGTGCAACTCACCTGGTGGGGGGTCTGCATCGACTGGCATCTGAGTCCAAGCTCCCTCAGGCTCGTATTCCCTTCCCCCTTCCTCCTGCTCAGCTTGAAAATCAAACTCGTTCACCGGCCCTTCTTCCCCATCCTCCATCATCACATCACGATCACAGTAGAGAATGTCCCCTGTCTCAGGATCAATATCCCAGCTAATGGACTGATGCCCCTCTGCATCAGCTGGTTCACCACCATCATCTAGCATGTTGGTATCGGCACGTATGTCTTCATTCATCAAATCTTGAACCTCAGGAGCGTCTTGACGATTACAGATGTCCTGGGCTGTAGGACACTGTGATGGAATCGTTGCTGCACCACAATGGATCATAGATAGGAAGTCGCTTGTCTGATCGGTAGAAGGGGCAGAGTCAAATGGCCTGGTGTCATATAAGGGAATGCCATGCCACAGTGCATCACAGTCTTCAAAGTGGGGGAAAGCCTAGAGAACATTTTCTGTTATAAAAGCTGTAGTGAGGGAAAGAATCACCAGAGAATAAAAACTCACACTTTAGATTTTGATATGCTGGGTTGCCAGGCTTCACACCAGCACCTGTTGATTTGAATCAATTGCACTGGGCCTGGTATTTGGCCTTCAACCTAGGTATGATGTGGTCAGCTATCAAGCAATTGAATATGATGGCTAACATACGTGCTCAAACAACTTTGCACAGCTGACGCAAACTTGTCAGGCTGTGATGCATATGCGCTACTATAAGTCGCATCCTTCTCAAATAATTCCTTGGCGATAACGGAGTAGGTATCCTTCTTGCATAAAAGAGGACGGCGTGATCTGCAGGGCATTCTAAGAGCCATGCGAGTAAACGATCTGTTAGATAAGGATAGGGATTCCAATATACTGCTTCACTTGATGAAGCATTTGGTTCTTGGCTTGGGGGGTTAAGACTTGTAGTATGATGGAAGTGGATTGTCTGGTTCTTGTTGGTACTGGCAGTGGAGGTCTCGGATGAGGTCTCGGGCTGTTGAATGGGCACTGCTGCTTTTTTTTTTGGATTTCCGCAGTGGAGGGTTGACCAGAGCAAGGAGGGGAATTGGAAAGACTTTTTTTGCTGGAATATGGGGGGTACCTGATGACATTGGGGACTTTGCCTTTTCCTGGAGGCATACAGAGCATCTTAGGCATGGATGAAGGGGAGACATGTTTTCAATCTCCACTTCAATCATGCCGCATGAGTCACCGACAGTTTGCATGACTTTGTGCAACATTTGTGCCACCTTAGCCAAACCTTAGCCAACTTTGAATACCATTAATGGTGGATCTGGTCTCAGGTTTACAGCTTGCACAGATTCAGATTGGGCATCAGACTGACAAAATCTAAGAATGAGGGCAGGAGTTGCCCAAAGCTCAGCCGTTGCCTAGATGGGCAAAATCAACTATATTCACCTAAGAATGAGGGCAGGAGTTGCCCAAAGCTATAGTACATTAGCTAGGAATAAAAAGCAAGTAAAAGTGAACTCATCTCAGCCACTGCCTAGATGAGCAAAATCGACTGAGGTGCTAATGAGTAGGGTGAAGATATATATACTATGGGCGGAGGTATACTCATATTATGTTATCTGTAATATCATGGGAATGAACCTGAAAGAAACATTTTAAGCATAATGATAAATGTTGTAAGTGAAAGTCAAAAGGTTAAGCGAATATAGAAATTATAAAGTCAAAGTACTTCTGAGTGGTTCTGATGGAATCTGATATTTCTGATCTCAGAAGGGCGTGGGAATATCTCGGAAAGGCGTGGAAATATCTCGGAAGTGGATCAGGAATGGTGGTTCCGATGCTAGAACATCAGAACCATCAGAATAGTTTAACTCATTGAGGTTAAATACTGACACAGACCCCTCTTCTCGCTGATCACAAACAGGATACTTCCTGAAAATTGCAGATGGCATATTCGGCTGGACCTCCCATTCCCAGAAGACAGTAGCTCTTTCCTCAACAGAGGCTGAACACATGGCACTGAGTGATTACAGTCACCAAGTAGTCTGGATATGCTCCTTATTAAGTGAGCTTGGCTACAACCTCAAACCTACCCCTATCTGTGGTGACCATCAGGGATCCATTTTCATGGCTACAAACCCTATCACAGAGCAGTGCTCCAAACACATCGAGATTCACTACCACGACGTATGCAAAGTAATCTCCCAGAAAAAGGTTGAGATATTTTTCATTGATGAAGCTGCTAACCCAGCAGATATGTTCACCAAGAACTTGGGGCATGTCAAATTTGAACAGTTCAGAGCTCAACTAGGCCTTGAATTTCATTAGAATAGACACAGCAGCTAAATGCGCCATCTACGCTTGCGCACACTCATGTGATGCTTAGCGAGGGGGAGTGTTGAACTTGTGCTTATAGCAGCATGTACAGCATTCATTACAGCATGATTACTAGATTAGATAAGTAAGTAGATAAGGACTATTTGTCCCATCAACAGTCACATCAGTGACATGTCACGCCTGTAACTAGTATATAAACCCAGCGCTGTCATAGCACTCAATAGATCATTTCTTATACTCCAACCACTACCTGCCTACCAGCAAGTACCCCCCTCAGCACAGGTGAGTAGAGAGTTCCTCTCGCTATATCCCTGCCTGCTTCAACAAGCATCTTATATAGTGTCTAGAATATTACTTAAAGATACTACTAGGAGCGGTGGTGAGGGTCCTGATGATGCCATAACCTCACAGCATGCTCGGACTTGTAAAACTTCTGTAGATTCAAGCCGAATAGAAGCCCAAGTGAGAACAGGTCACACAACACCGATCTCACGGTAAGCCAAGAGGAGTTTGAATCTTGTCACCCTCTCCCTCGGTCATGTCACACTCAGATCACTTACACCTCAAGATTCTTTCCTAGAGCTTCATCCTGTCAGTTATTGGGCTCTGTGCTTGTCTGACAAGCTCATTATACTATAGCCCATGACCTCCAGTGTCACATTTGTGATTCATCAGTCCAATCTTTTGCATCTGGGGGTCAGAGGATCCATATCTCTTTGCAAAACAAGGGTTTTTGTCTCACTGTGGGCACAACTTCAAAGGAACCTCCATTTTTTATTGGATACTATCTGAGTACTCTACAATAGGCCTGCCATAAATTTTATAGGGATGCAGACCATTATTGTCTTTTTCGCTTAGCTTGGCAGTGTGTGAAATTTAGTAAAAATTATACCTCCCATCTTCCTTTCATGATAGCACCTCAACACTTCACCGGAATTCGATGGAAAGGACACCATTAAACTCGGAATAGCCCAGAGAATGTATCCCAGTTACACTGGTGGCGAAATAACCAGGTTTGGAAATTTCGATTTTCGAGGGTCACCGGGATCTTGGTACAGGTAAGTATCGAGCTTCTACACATGATTTAGCCATCAAGTATGTGCCATAGACATGTCCCAAGGTCAAAAAATGAGTTCTGAAATTCAATGGGCCATTATACGGCTCTCCTGGATGTTGGATCAAGATCAGATCTCCGCAGCTCTCAATGTATCTAACTGTACTATCCAACGAGTCCAAGCATACTTTCGCACATATGGGACAGTCCTCAATGAAGATAACCAGCCAGAAAAACGAGACCAAACTTCTAACAGACATCTTCGAGACAGCAATGTTGAGGTATGTTCATTCAGGCTGTGAATATGATTACTTGGTCACTAATAAAGTACTATATAGTTTCTGCTAGGTACCATCAAGAAAGCCCCGTACTTGTACTTGGATGAACTTCAGGAAATGTTGGCTGTATCATGTGGTGTTCAGGTCATGTGTTTGACTGTTTGGAGAACGCTTCGCAGCAAAGGATTCACCATGAAAAAAGTAAGTAATTATCTCTTTTTTTGTATCTATTTCTTATTCTTCGAGATTACACGAGTTGCGGCAGAAAGGAGTGCTGAAAAACGACTGGACTATCTAGCTTGAATTGGTTTGTATGAAGCTGCGCAATTGGTTTTTGTGGACAAAAGCTCTGTGGACCACTGCACAACTTATCATGGCCATGCATGGTCAATTCAGGGTATGAAGGCACAGCGCAAAGCATTCTTCATACACGGTCAGTGGTAAGTTACATTTTGACCTCACTAATTATTACTGATCATTTGTAGCTTCTCTGTGCTCCCTGTGATCTCCCTCAATGATGGCATCTTCCACTGCAATGTGGTTGAAGGTTCATTTTGTGGCAACACATTCAAACAATTTGTTGAGTGATTACTTGACAACATACAGCCATATCCCACCCCAAAGTCTGTGGTCGTAATGGATAACTGTGCCATTCACAAGCACTCTGATATCCAGGACCTCATTCAATCTAGGTAAGCCTTTTTTATTGTGTGTATTTGCAAACACAAATTGAGGATATACAGAGGTATGTGATGTGAGTCCCTTCCACCTTGCTCCCCAGATGAAGAGATCTACATCACACTGTACATCATCACACCCATAGACATTTTCAGCTGGTATGCACACTGTGGTTACATATGATTCGTGTTTTTTATGTAGTTCTATGAATATCATTGTTGTTGGAACCATGCGACTACATCCAGTCCAGTGGGTGTGTTGTAATGTCCGAACATCTCATGTAGTAAGTCAAGTCGCATAGTACCTCCAACACATGTGACACAACATCCAGTTCTATATCACTATTGTTTGTAGCAATGACTGATCAGCTGTATATCCAACATCATCCAACACAAGGCAAGCCTAGCAGCTGATGTGTACAAGTACATTGCTTCATGCCCCTCCCACCCCTTGCACCTGAACCACAACCTGTCCAGCACCATGCCTGCAAAGCAGAGGGTGGCCAGTGTCACTGAGCCCAGTGACTCAGGACCATCACTCACTGATCAAGGGCGACCCCAAGCTGATACAGGTACATAAATCTACCCTATCTAACTGTACATCACTCATCTCTTTATTTTCCAGGTGTGAAAAGGCAACTTGGAGCCTGTTCAAAGTGTCAAACCAACAAAGTGAAGTGCAAAGTACTTCCTGAAGCCAAGGCCTGTCACTGATGTGAACAACATGGTCACTTGGGCAAATGTCAATTTCAAGAGAGCACTACTTGCTCTGTGACTTGTGATACCAGTGAACCACTGCCCAAACCTCAAGCTACCAAGAACTGAAGAGCTTGTTCTACCTTCACTACCTCCCAAAGCAAGCTTTCAATGATGAACCAGCATCTACCAAAGAAGACAGATGCAGTTCTTTCATGCCCAAAACCTGCCCCAGTCACCTCTTTGCAGACTCAGTGCATGAGTTGTTCAACCTCATACGACGCCATACCAGTAGTGTCCCTTGGTGACCTCACTCCTATTCTCAAGCATGACAAAGCTGACTCTACAATGATGAATGAAGACATCAACATTTCCATGCTTCCACAAGATGCACTCAGGAACGCAGACTTGTTGCTGAGAAGATGGAATGGTTCCCCGCTCTGGTGTGCCTCCAGTACCATCTAGATTCTAACAAGGCAAAGCAGGCATCAACTTCAATTCAAACAACAGAAGAATTCACTTTATTCAAAGGTCGTCTACAATCTCTCATCATACCTGGACATCTCCCTAGCGGACGCATGTCAACCCGTGCACCAAAGAACCCAGTCGTCCACTTTAAGGACACTTCCATTGGGGGTGGTGATCCCCACACCTCCTCTAACAAAGGTGTCCATACACTTTGTTCTCCATCCTTCCATCCCTCACATCATTTCTTTCAGGGCACAAAAGCTTTGGGCATGACATCTGGTGCAGCCAAGCAGAAACCAACCTCTGCTGGAGAGCTTGATGGAGCCAACCACTATCGAGAATTGATCAAAGAGCTCCAAGAACGATGGAAGTGCGACGAACACTCAAAGAATGGGACCAAGACTAACAAGTGGTGCTATACTCCAAGCAATGGTGGTGGCTGTCAGCCATTGACAATTAGTGATGTGCCAGGCCTGGCCTGGCCTGAAAGCCCTGGCTTGGGCCTGAAAAGCCCTGGCCTGGGCCTGGTCAAACATCAGGCCAGGGCCTGTCATCAACAACATAGAAAATTGTGTATTTTTATGGTAGACAATATTTAAAGCAGTATTTTGACACTAGGCCTCTATATCTGAGTCATCAGAAAGATCCAAAATCCAGTCCAAGTCCTCTATAGATGTTGGCTCAGCAGCAACAGTCTTCTTCTCCTCCTCTATTTCAAGCTCCAAAGCAGAAGATGGGGGAGGCTCACAGAACATAAGATCATGGTTGTAAAACATGTGAAGCACTTGAATTGCCTCAACAATATCACCTTTCAAGCGGTTGCGACACTTGGTGATAGTCAGTGCAGCTGCTGAAAATGCACACTCGCTTGAAACCGAGGATGCCATGATAGAAAGATAATCTTGTGCAAGGGATGCCCATATAGGATACTGCTGGGCATTAATCTAAAGATAACATCAGTGGTCTGAAGGTGAACAGAACAAAAGGTACTTGCCCCCCACCACTGAACAGTAGACAATCTATCAGGAACAGAGGTGGAAGAGTGAAGATAGAGATTAAACTCTTTCAACCATGGTGACTGTGGATCCACATCATCATTATCCTCCTCTAATAGGGATGTTCAGTGTACAAAACAGCACCATTTTGGAGGCGTTTTGGGTACTGATTTGGGAGTGGTTTTTGAATTGACTAACACCAAATCAATTCTCAAAACTGATGACTCAATTTTGCCAGACTGGATCGGCATTGTCCGGCAAAATGTCTGAGTTTGAAATCTTGAAGCTGCCATCGGCATCTCTACAACATTTTGTTCTCCACCTCACTATCCCCCCTCGTCTTCATTGCAACCATTGTTGTCGATGGCAAGAGACACAGCTCCGTGTACACCCAGAAAGTCTGTGAAAGCCCCTACGTTGAAGGGAAGTGCCAAGAAAATAACCAAATCCAACAAGGAAAACCTTAATCATGCTCCCACAAAGAAGGCTAGGGTCATGGTGCAGTAAGTCTTGATGAGCTTGCTTCATCATCTTGCTGATACAGTGTAGTTGGACCAAGGCTACTAACCACCATATCACTGACACCCTCCTTACCCTTATCGAAAACTCTGCAACTTGGAAAGGAACATTTGGCTTTGACAAAGGTGTCAAAAAGGACCCTACACCCACTGGCAAAGGGAAGTGCATCATCCAGCATTGTGCCGACATTGTGAAGGTCCTATTTTCCACCGGGGAGAAGAATTTCAAGTGGACCAAGGATGATCTGGTCCATCTGAGGGGCATGGTCAAGAACAGGGTCATGTCGCAAGTATTTCCTTCCTTCCTTTCAATGTGTCTCACTTCAAAGTCAATATAGCTTGAAAGCCACTTATTCCAAGTATTGTAACAAGCTCGGTGAGACAGGGCATGGCCTCGTTGTAGGTGGACACGAAGATGAGCTCCATGCTGGCAGTGATATTGCCAATGTTTACAGTGAGCCTGATAAAGTTTATATATTATAATGTATTTTATTATTATCTTTATTTAGATGACATCCAGTTGAAGTTCCTGTGGTACCTCCACATGCATGCATTGATGGGTACAAGTCCTGTCACCAGCCAAAAGGCGATCTCAAACAGCAAGTTGGAAATTGACTTGACTGTCCTTGGTGGTGAGAACTCTGAGGGCAAAGATGAAGACGAGGTAAACTTAGCTATAATGTGTTGTTACGCTGTTGATGTCACTGTCTGTAGACTTCCCATCGCACTTCCACGCCCATGGAGGATGAGGACATGCCACCTGGCAGCTCCCACCCTCCCTCACCAGACATGATTCACTGGGAAGACTCTGATGATAACAATGCTGATATCACACCTATCAAGGTAACTATACCCACAAAGCGAGCTGCTGGCACCCCTGTAGCTTCAGGTGGCTCAGTGAAAAAGTGCCAGACTCCACAAGACTTGGTGAAGGAGGTTGCAGATGCGGAGCGGGAGACTCGTCTGGCCATGAGCACAGCTAATGCTAGGGAATGTACGGTGCGCGAGCAGATTAAGTGTCAATCTGCCCATGACACTGCCATAGCAGTGGAGCGCTTGCACATTGATGCTCATGATAAGCAAGCTGCTGCCTCCTGTGCTCATGAACTATTGATTTTGGATAGGCAGATTGAGCTTGCACGTATCAATGCAGGGTTTCATGTTCCTGGACCCATTGACCCTCAGCTTCAATGAGTACCGCTGCCTCTTATTTTGTGTTCATTATTTCTCAGTTATTTCAGATATAATTTTACCTTACTCGTTCCACCCTTCCATCACTTTATTGACCATACAGATGTCAAAACAAATCCAACTTTAGCTCCTTCCTCTTTATCTTTCCTTTCATCAACTCAACATCCCTTCTTTGCTGCCGAGAGTTTTCTTCGTCCATAGCTAGCTGCTCCCTTATTGCAAGCAGTCCTGCATCCCGTGCCCTCTCGTCATCTATAATCTGCTGTCCTTTGCGAAAAAAACTATCCATTGAGATATTGATACCCTGCTGATGTCTGAGAACGAATGAGTGCAGATGGATGCATGCAATGATCCAAATGCATGCATATTGAATATGAGCCTCCTGGTCAAGACAAACATGGAGTCCCCATAAGGATTGTCAAGTTCCCTTGAGATAACCCATGGCATGCTCTGATCGAATGCGAACCTTGGAGACATAATAATTGTAGACTGTATTATCCTTAGTGTCTTTCTCAGGTCTATGGAAATAAATCAACAAGCTAGCCAGTTGGATATTGCCAGAAGCACAAACTTTTTATAAGGTGCCTGACACCAAGAGTGGAGAGGGTATGCTGTATCAGCAAATATCCACTCATCATCAGCAAGAAGAACATCATGTTCTTGTGAGATTTGAGTCTCTGCAAAGGCAGTGGAATCATGCTGGCTTCCAGGCAAGCCAACAGAGTAGTTGATAATCCGTAGATCAGGAGTTGAAACAATCTTTACAAATATAATTAGATTATTTTAGTGAGTAAAATGAAACATACTTGGAGATTTAGTGAGTAGTTGGACTTGCGGTCATACCAGGTATTCCCAAAATACCCTGGTTGAGAATAAAGGGGCACTAATGTCCCATCAACCATAGCCCACCCATTATGCCAGGCAGGACAGGAATTTTCTGCCACCCACTGTTTGCCTCCTCCTTTTCTGCTTCAGTGGGCCAATATAATGCCACTTGTCGAAATTCCTGACGGCATATTGCAGTCAGGACACATTTCATGACAAGGTGGACAGTCCCATATCCAATCCCAGCCCAGAGCACAACCATTGTTGTACTAATGGCATTACCATAGTGGCCAAAGCGATACAATGCAATAGCAAGCTGTACACTGACAGGTATCTGGGATAGATTGGAATTGTTCTGGAACACTGGATCTGTCTGCAGTGCTGCAAGGAGTAAGTTGAAGCACTCGGGTGTCATCCGGATATGAGCACGGAATATTTCTGGCCATGACTACTTCCAGTCCGTGAGAAGGAGGTGCAAGTTTTCTCTGCTCTTGTTGATTGGTTGGCGATCAGCAAGATGTCTGCGAGAATAGAGTGAGCCCAACGTGTGCAACAGTCACTTGCAGCAAGTGGCTTGTCCCCAGAACTGGATGAGCTGTCTTCTGAATCAGATGATCCAGAACTTTCAGAAGAAGTGGGAGGATCAACTTGAGCATGAGATTCAGCAATAAGGGAAGCCATGTAGGCTTGAAGCAGAGCATTTGCTGTTTGCTGGCACTCAGACTGAGCAGGCATAGAGATTGCCAGTGGGGATGGTGTCAGAGTCTGATTCCACCCGAGGGTCCGGAGTGAACCCGAAGGATCGGGTTATCGGATTGGCGGGATGGGAGTCCAGAGCTTGTCGGAGGGGAAGGGACTTTGGCTTCAACTTATATGTTGCACCCCTATATGAGTTCTTATCCCTTAATTTGCAGAGTGTCAGATGATAAGCCCTGAGGTCAACTCAAGTCTTAAGAGAAAGGTTCAGAAGGATCAGATGGATCAAATCGGAGTCTTATCGATATTCGAACTAAGGAAAAGTAGGAGAGTTACATGGGGTTTATATACTGAAAGTCCAGATAGATATAAATGGACTAGCGTCAGGGCTTTCGGGAATCCTGACGAAACAACGAAAGAAAGATGTCAGGATTTCTATGTAAGACGTGCGAATGATGAAGAAGCACGTTAGTTTAACAATGATAGACACATAGTGACGAAAGGAGAAGTATGACAGGAAATGGATATAAGGTGATCTTAATTACTAATTGAAATCCAAAGGTTTGGGAATGGGATTGGGAATCAGGAAACAGGAAATCAAAGAAAAGAAATGCATAAGTGTAATCCAAAGTTGTCGGGAGATGTCAGGATGGTCGGGATGTGTTGGGATTGGGTTGGATTGAATGGGAAGTCATGGGATGTGACAGATGGGTGATATCTTATCTCATCATGCTGTACTATTAATCCTACACTCTCTGAAGTTGAAACTCCGATGTGCTGAGTGGTGAAATCAGCATTGAAATCAGCTCCAAAACCAGGTCAAAACTAGGTATATCAAAGCTGAAAGCTGATTTTGGTGTTCTCTGGACATCCAAAACCATTTCCAAAACAACATCCAAAACAGTTCCACAACCACAATCATTTTGTACACTGAACGTCCCTAATGAATCCTCCTCATCACTGGATAACTTGCATGAAAGTCATGGAAGCTTTCCCTTGTTCTTCTTGAATGATGTAGAATTACCATTCTCACCATGCAACTGAACAAATCACTCCTTGAACTACACAAATGTAAGACAATCCAGCATTGAAATCACAGGACTTACCAGTTGCTCTGCATTTTTAAGAACTTGAGCATGCAAGTCTCTACCCCAATACTTCTTGAAGTACAAATCCTTTTGAGAAGGATCAAGCACTATAGCAGTTGAGTAAACTGAAATATGATACAAAAGACACTTACAAATACTTAAGGTATGTATGCATCGGAATCAGCAGTGCAATTATAGTACTCTGCAAGCTTGTCTGTAGCTGCATTCAAGCCATCTTTAAATGGTGCATATCTTTTTTAATCCGAATGTATAGTCCAAGCTTTATGCAATGCTTCAAGAGCTGGCAGAGCATGCTACAAAGTGCACCCTTTATCTGAGGAAAAGCTTTGTTGAGCATTATCTGAATGCTATAGAGAGGTTAGCATTACTAGAACTAACAATCCAACACAACTCACAGCCAAGAGGCTTGCAAACAGCTTGACTCTCTTCCACTCCTCTTCAGTCAGCATCAATTCATTAATCTTCTTGCACTTGGCCATCATATCTGCCTGAAGGCCCAACTCACAGACAAAGATATCCACAAACTAGAAAATAAGTAAGCTACATTTGATATAAATAATTTCCTTACCTTTTTCTTTTTCTCTGCTCGATCAATCATCACATAGGTTGATGACCAACGGATAGGCATGTCAAGAAGAAGTTGGGAAACCTGAGAAGGGGGGCAAGGGTTAGGTAGATGGCTCTGAATGTCCTTGAAAAGCTGCTTCCTCTGAGCTGAGGAGCACACCTAATAAGATGTCAGAGATAATAGACTTGATGAAGGGTCAGCACAAACCTTAACTGTGATGGCCCTCACCAGGCCAATCTCATCATGTCACCCATGTCCTCACATCGTTTTTTGGGCTCGTTGATGATTGATTGGATGTGGACGTCATTGAAGAACCCATTGTCATCTACAGTGTCATGCAGCGTTGTTGGCACAGGTGTGGCGGCTTCATGTTGACGACAGAGTACTAGTGAGCACTAGGTAAGTCATGTGACAGTGGGGATAACATACTGGCATTGTCGTCTACATCCATCCATTCATCTTGTTCACTTTACAATGTGCTTCTGGCTGCTGACAGGTGACGCCGCGGCCATCTGTTTGCTGGCGAGTCATTTTCTTCATTGTCAATGTCTGTAAGTAGAATTATGGTGGTTAGTATGCTAGTACATGTTCGAGTTGAAAGCATTGGCTTACTTGATGGGGCACGAGAAGAGCTGAGTGACATGGTGGGACGGCCTGCAAGACAGCTGAACATAAGTGAATGAAACAAAAAGAGGCCACTCACCCAGCGCCCAGCTGAAAAATGTGCCAGCCCTGCTAGCGTCCCATTCATTGTGTTTGTTTGCAGGCAACTCGTCGTCTTCATCTGTAGCTGCCTCACCTGTGAGTGAAATTGTAGTGGTTAGTATGAATGTTTGAGCTAAACTCGTAACATACCAAGTAATTCATCTTGACGACCTGCAAGGAAGCTGAATATGAGTGAACGAAACAGCAAATGATGCACTCACCAGTGGCTGTGGCTGTGCTAGCGCCAGGTATTGAATAGTAAGTACTCAGTGGTTGGGGAAACCAGCTGAGGTGTAACTACTACGGTGTACGGAAATGTACTATGTGCTTATGTAAGCTAATAGCGTAGTTTGAATATCCAACACTCCCCCTCAAACAGAGCATGGGGGAATTGAAAGAAATAATCAATGAAAGGAATGTATACCTATCAGTGTGATCCAGTAAATGAATGAATAAACCTTCTAGAGTCCTCGATGACTCACGGTGTGTCTGAATGTTGCAGTAATGTGTGGTGTCCATAGTCGAAGTGCTATGCTGGCATGATTACCCTATATGGTAAGTTGTATGTGCAGGTGGATGATGGTGTCAATGGTGTCGGTATTGACGTACGGGCCTCAGTGCCCTTGTCCTTGGGTCTGGTAGTGCTCTGGGACACTCCCCCAGCAGCTCTGCACCATGTCCATCACATCTGAATGGTATGAGTGGTCATCGATTCAACTGTATGACAAGGTGCGTATATTCATATACTTGGGCTCTGCTGACTTTCGTAGGTTTCGTCTTGAGTCGTCCACGACGGTGTGGTGGGTTGGTGTGGTGGATAGGTCGCTTGGAGTATTTCATAGGTGGAGTGGGTGGCCCAGGTGCATCTGTCAACACGTTTCGTGTACCGTCTCAGTGCTAACCGACTTTGTCTTCAGCTAGTGCACTGGTTTCAACTTGTTGGGAGTTGCAGCTGGCACTACTCATTTGATCACCCATGTCGTTCATTCTGCCATCTCGATGGCCTCCGTCATCCTCGACCTTGCCCCCTAACTCAACCTTGACCTCTTTTGACCTCGTTTCCCTCTCGACCCCTTCGTCCTCTGGCTCATCAACTTGACTTGACTCCCTCAATTGGACTGGTTCAACCCTTGACTTGATCCTCAACTTGCCATTTTCCCCTTGTGCCCCCTCCTCTTTGTCAGGGGGCTCTGTGGGCTTGTTGGGATGGCACTTGTCACCGTCCATCATGCCCACAGGACTTCTTGATGGTCGGTGGTTGTCTTCGTCTTCCTCATCGTTTGTTTCGACGAGTCGGCTCGCCTGCTTACTTGACTCCCCCTTGAGCCATACACTCGGGGGTGTGCTGTCTGATGTCGTCGTTTCACCCCCTGGGCCATGCAGGGCGTCTGCGTGTCTTCGTGCTGGTGTTTTGTTCAACTTTGTGGTGTCGACGTTGTCTGGTTGTTAGGGATGGATGGGAGCTGGTGCTGGTGCTGGTGAATGATTGGGGGATAGTGGTGGACATGGTGAGTTGTCCTCGTCGTTCGTAATGAGCTGACTGTCTTTGTTGATGTTCGTCACCGTTGTCCTTTCCTTCCCCTCATTCGGCGTTCCCTCGACCATCAGGAGAACATGTATTTGTCATATTAGCAATAATTGTACCATAATAGCTAATATATCAAAATGGTGTCTATGGTGTCTATGGGAAAGTCCCCAGCAATTGAAGCTACAATATATCCAAAATATCCATTAAAAGTCATTTATAGCACAACCAATGCAATTATTAGCACATATCAAGGTTCCAAACTCAATTCCAGCTTTGCTATATTTGCAATAATAGCTGTCTCTTGCAATACAAGTCATTTAAACCAGAAAAAAAGCAAAAATAGAATTTTTGCTATTCTAAACCATTATGAACTATAGATCAATCTACACTACACTCCCCTCCTCTCCCCTGTAGGAAGGTAAGAATTGACCATAATTACCCGATATGGTAATTTGTAGGTATGGGTGATGTCGATGGTGTATGGTGTCGATGTACGGGCCTTGGTGGCCTTCATCCTCGACTGTGGTGGCTCTGGGACACTCCCCCAGTAGCCCTGTGCCATTTCAATTGCATCTGGTTGAGCTGGGGTGGTCATTGATATGACCGTTCGACCTGATGTGTACCTTGTACACTCGGGCTTGCTGATGTTCATAGGTATGGACTTGAGTCATCCACAACATTGTGGTGGGTTTGTGAGGTGGGTAGGTGGTGTCGTGTCGTAGGTGGATGGTGTGGGTGCCCTAGGTGAGTCTGTCGACACGTTTTGTATGCTGTCTCGATGCTGACCGTTTTCGTCCTTAGCTAGTGGGCCCGTTTCAAGTTGTTCCGACTTGCAGCTGGTTCTGCTTGCTGCGTCACCTGTGTTGTTCGTTCAGCCATCTCATTGGCAGCTGTTGACCTCGCTCTGGCCCCTTGCTTTGCCCTCACCCTCTTTCGACTTCGTCTTCTCAACCTTCATCCCCTCGTCCCCTTCATCTCCTTCTGTCTTGTTGACTTGACTTGACTTGTCCGTCCCGACGTCTTCAACCGTCAATGTGTCCCTCAACTCACTAACTCGCCCTTGTTCCCCTTGCTCCTTGTCAGGGGGCTCTGTGGGCCCGTTGGGATGGTGTTCGACACCGTCTGTCATGCCCACAGGGTTTTCTGGCAGTTGGTGGTCGTGGTTGTCCTCAACATTGACGTCGTTCATCTTGACGTCTGTGGGTTCAACGTTCAGCCTCATCAGCCTATTCTTCTCCCCCTCGAGCCGTATGCTCGGGGGTACGCTGTCTGGTGCATCTGTTTGACCACCTGGGTTGTGCAGGGGATCTGCACATTGTCGTGCCGGCGTTTTGCACATCCTCACGTCATCGGCGTCATTTTGTTGTTTGGGATGTGAGGGTGATGGTGGTGGGAGTGGAGATGGAGCTGGGTGATGATGGAGAGGTGGTGGTGGGGGTTCTGGTGGTGACTTGGGTGAGTCCTTGTCGTCTTCCTCCTTGATCGACGTCCTATCAATCACCTTCATCGCTGTCGCCGTTGTTGATCGGCCTGGTTCCCCCATTTGACCTCTCTCCCCAACTCATGCTTCCTCCCCCTTGGTCATTGTCTCTTCGACTCCTTTCCTCCCTTCGGCCTCTCGACCTCTGTCCCTGGCCTCCTCCCTTTGTCGACTCTGTATGATGTCTCCCAACCGTCGTTCCCTTCCCCGACCTCATCTCTGGCACCCACTGCCTCTCTGTGGCCTATGACTGTTCCTCGGCCCTCTCTGTTCGACGTCTGGTCGTACAGCATCCGTCCTGGCTGCTGGGTGGTTGAATCAGTTTGTGGGATCTCTAGGTGCATGGCCGTTTCATCTCTGTGGCCGCTCAATAGCTGACCATCTTCCTCCCCCTCGAGCAGCATGAGGGTGCGGTAGGGAGATGGTGGGGTCAGTTTGGGTACGACGTACGCGTGGCGGACGTCCTCATCCCCACCATCGTCGTTCGAGCTGGGAGCTGTGCTCCCACTTGCCCTTCCGCCCTTCTCATCCTCTGCTTCGACCCTTCTGTCCCCCTCCTCAACTTCTTCGTTGATCCTGTTTGACGGCTCGTGTGACATGCCCGCTGGCTCTGTTGGCCCTGCACTTGTCGTGTTTGGGTTTGAGGTGTCAGCAGCCTCATTGCTGGCTGTCTGACGTGTTGTCTAGGGCATCTGGGGCTCAACGTGGGCATGGTGGACATGTACGTCCTTGCCGTCTTCGTCGACTGCCTGTCTGGACCCTCTATCCCTCGACTGTACCCTCTCCCGGCTCCATTCAACATCATCTTCGCGTGTATGACATGTCCCAGTACGCGGTACATGGCTGTTTTGACGTCGTTGGTTGGCCGGTCGTTTCAATGTGGGTGCTGGCTGCTTGAATAGCAGACTGGGGGTTGATGGAGGTGGTGGTGATGGAGGGGTGTCGAGTTGGGTCCCAGGTATGTCACCCTGGCTGCTCGTGGACTTGATGAGGCTTACGCTGTCGACTGTCTGGTCCGTGGCACACTGGCCTGGTCCCCTTGTCACGGCTTCCTGCTTGTCAGTCCTCCCAGTCAACTTACTACCCCTTTCACCCTGTCCTCTCCTCCTTTTGACTTTTCCCTGGCTCCTCGTTTCCCGTTGACGTTGATGGCATGTGTTGTTCCATGGTACATTGTTAGTCCATCTGCCTGATCCGTTACTGACGGTGTCATCACAGTGTGACCTGTCACGAATATTGCTGATGTCTGGTGAGTACGCCGCCTCCCATTTCGCAGTGTCGCTCCGTAATTCGTGTAGTAGCTGTATTGTAGCTGTAGTCTTCTCAAATAAAATCCTAAGGGTTTTGAAGCATTCGTGAACTATTTCGAGGTGGTGAATTTGAACTGCTAGAGATGGGTGGATAGTTATAATGATGGTACATTTTGTGAGACTATTGAGTGCTCGCCAAACTTCGGAGTCGTGTTGTAACGTTTCATTTCCCTCGACATCGTAGACCTGTAAAAATATTCAGTAGTTAGTCACCAAGTAAGAACTACAGTAAGACAGAGGTAAGTACAGGATTATGTAATCAGTATACATATGTTTGTAGTGGCTGCTCACTGGCGCAACGCATTGCGCCAGTGAGCTCAGTGTTTTGCTATATATGTAACTAATTTCTCCTCCTCAGAGCAAAATTTTGCCTAAGTCCCCAGTTACTATTATACATTTGTACCACTACCAATTAACATTTTCTAAAGTAAACCCTAAGATGACAAGCCAAATAATAACAATCAGTAGTAATGCAAAGTTGTGCTAGTTGTGTAGTACTAGTGGAGGTAGTGAAGGCTCTAGGGAACTTGGGTGAAATTTTTCACTCTGAGGAGAACTTAGCTATATAGTATTGCAGTTGGATAATATTATTGGCTTTATGGCTCAGTTGGTTAAAGTGCTTGCTTCCTTCAGTGTGGTAAGATTCCCAGGTTTTGGAGTTCAATCCTTGATGTTGGCATTTATTTTTGCTTGCTCTTTTTCTTTGTAATCTTACTGTCTTGTCATCTTTGATAATAAGTTCATTTAAAGCATCAAAAAGAAACATATACACCTATTGATGTACTGCGGCACTTGTCAATGACAGTGTTTGTACCCAACAATTTAGCCCACATCAAATCCAAAGACCTTCATAGTCAATAGAGAATGTGCTAGATAAATGTACTACTTTCTTGCTAAACAATTGATCTAGTAAATATGCCTATTAGATTTTATTGTGGTGCCAACATAGCATTAAGTGTCATTTATAGCTATCTATTGCTATTATGACACACAATTTGTGGCTTGTACAAGATTATGGCATTATGTGCTTATATGGCGGCTAATATTGAAAAATGACATAAACATGTTTTCCTGATGACCTCCCTGGTCTCCAGACCTTTCTCATCATCCCTACTGGCCTCATCTCTGGCCTCCTCCTTTCGCCGATGCTGTTCATTGTCTCCATATGACGTCTTCATGTTGTCTTCCCTCACCCCAGCCTCATCTTCCTCACCCACTGCCTACCTGTTCCCTTGGCCCTCTCTGTTCAACCTCTGGTCATACAGTGTCCGTAACAGCAACATGGTCCTCAACTTGGCTGGTGGTCATTCCAGGTGCATGGCTGCTTCGTCAGCATGGTCACTCAACTGCTTACCACTCATCTCCCCCTCGAGCGACACGCTCAGGGGTGGGGTGCTTTCGTCTGGGTTGGGAGGTGGTGGGGTCGAGTCGGGTACAACATACTCGTCATTCGAGCTGGGAGCTACATCCCCACTCGCCCTCCTGTCCCTCTCACCTTTCCCCCCTTCGACTCTTCGTTTGACTCATCATGCTGTCCGTTTGACATGCCTGCTGGCATCATCGGCCTGATGTCCTTCACGTTCGGGTTCATGGTGTCAGCGGCCTCTTTGATGGCTGTCTGGCATGTCTGGTGGGGTCCCTGGGGCACGGCATGGGTGTGGTGGATGTCATCGTCCTTGCCATCTTTGTTGTCTGCCCTGCTCTCTCAACTGCTCAACTTCCCTTTGTTGACGTCATTCAACTTGCATGACAGTCCATACAACATGCTCACTGGCTTTGCCGTCCCTGCGCCTGTTGTGTTTGGATTCGAGGGGTCAGCTGCCTCGTTGTTGGCTGTCTGACGTGTGGACTGGGGCATCTGGGGCTCAACATGGGCATGGTGGACGTGTATGTCCTTGCTGTCTTCATCGACTGCTTCCCTACCACCTTGACTGCTTGATTCTACCCTTCCCAAGTTCCCCTCATCGTC
The DNA here is from genome assembly GCA_014904835.1 of Paxillus ammoniavirescens. Taxonomy (NCBI): domain Eukaryota; kingdom Fungi; phylum Basidiomycota; class Agaricomycetes; order Boletales; family Paxillaceae; genus Paxillus; species Paxillus ammoniavirescens. The sequence goes on from MU121098.1 coordinate 43,001, forward strand.
TTCACATGTACAACACATTTCGATATGTGGTATGTGGCCGTTTTGACATCGTTGGTTGGTTGGTTGTGTCGATGTGGGTGCTGGCTGTTCGACTGGTAGGTTGGGGGTTGATGGAGGTGGTGGTGATGGGGTGCTGAGTCGGGTCCCACGTACGTCATCCTGGCTGCTCGTGGGCTTGACGAGGCTTATGCTGCCAGCCCTGTGGTCCATGGCACATTTGCCTGGTCCTGTCGCTGCGGTCACCTTCTCGTCGGCCTTCCCATTCAACCTCCTTCCCTTTTCACTCATTTCCATCCTCCTTTCGACTCTGCCCTGGCCATTTGTTTGGTGTTCGTGCTGACGGCACATGTTGCTACTCGGTACGTCGTGTACTTGTCTGTTTCTTGACCTGTTGCTGACTCCGTTGTGATGTGACGTGTCACCAACGTTGTTGCATGTGTGTACACGGTCGACGGGTGGGTCAAGTGAGTATGCAGCCACTCATTTGCTGCTGTTACTCCAAGTTTCTTGTAGCATTGTAGTAGCTGTAGCCGTAGTTGTAGGCTTGGACTTCTCAAATAGAATTCTAAGTTGCAAGAAAAAATAGTGTGCCAAGTTTTCAAATAGGGATTTGGGTCTGAGGTCGTAGATGATGTCGTCAGGGATGGTAGTGGCCAAGAGCTGCTTTGCTCTGCCGTCTCACTTACACCATTCCAACTGGCCGTCGTAGTGACCTGTTAATCCCTCATACTTCAACTCACGAAGTATTGCATCTTGGTATGTCATCCAATTCTGCCTGTTGTAGGGAACCAGCATTCCCTACGCACGCAGTACTACACCACAAGCCCCTCGTTACATCCACGAGATCACTACTCGCCCACGCCCACACCCCAGCTCGCCCGGAGCTCCCCCTCGTGTTTCACAGGTTCCCGAACCTGCCCATTCCTCGTCCACATTGCCCATATGTCCGCCCGGCCGGTAAGTAGTGTACCCGCTCTCTCTCTCTCTCTCTCTCTCTCGCCTCTATCATACGTAGTATCTCGCTCAACACGACCCCATTATCTGATCTCGCGCCCTTCAACGGGCTTAGATAGGATTACGTAAACAACCATTTGTTTGACAGTCTCGGGCATACCCAGACTATAAAGCCCTGTACATAGGCACGAAAGGAGGGAATCGATCTCTCTCGCATTTTTGAACCATCCTTTGAATTCTGTTATCGACCCGAAATTGTTATCCCCCCCGCTACCCACTGCGTGAGACCTCTCCCAAGCCTTCCCTGAGTACACCTCGCGCATCCATACTCGCCCAGACACCGCCCAAGCAAGCGTGCACCTGCATTTTCCCCGGGATCCCTTCTCTCTCTAC
>MU121099.1:0-44253 GCA_014904835.1 Paxillus ammoniavirescens
GGGACACCATTTGGTGTTTCCATAAGAATGTCTCAGAGATGAAGAACTTGAGCACCACACAAGCAAAGGGCGGTTCACCAGAACTAGTCACAAAGTGTATATATTGCAGTTAGCCTCCATCAAGCGGCGGCAAGCTCACATCCACCGTATCCACATGAGACGTGATGTGCACAATCTGGCAGACCCTGTGCCAGATAAGCCAGAGGAACATCACGTCATCAGGCAGTCTCAAAATTTTCTGGAGGACCTCACAAGGTTTGTGCAAACCAATATAGGGGATCCTGCTACTAGTGTTAGTTTTTGGACTCCTCGCATATTGGCTAACTGGACTCACTATGAAACACCAGGATTTCGTTTTGAAGCTCAGGGCTCATATTCTCCCTCGCATTGTGGCTATTCACCACGAGGTGAACCCTGAGGTGGCGCTCGACATGGATGTCAACCTTTTGGATGATTCAGATGACGCCGCACCCCGAGGCCGTCTCTCACAGTTCAACCATGTACTCTTTGAGGGAAATAGGATCTACCGCCATCGCTTACCTCACATCAATTATACCACATACAACCTGTAGCACGAATTTGATTCCATCAACCCACGCACTGATCATCGGGACATCATGCTATTGTCCAATTCAGAAGGCAAAGATCACCCCTTTTCCTATGCACGAGTGCTAGGAATCTTCCATTCCAATGTCATGTACACCGGGCCCAGGTCAAAGGACTTTCAGTCGCGTCAAATTGAGTTTTTGTGGGTACAATGGTTTAAGGTACTGTCGAAGGACTGTCTCTCAGGATGGCAAAAACACACCCATGATACTGTCAGGTTCTTGCCAATGAGGGCCAAGGATGCATTAGGTTTTGTTGACCCCGCTGATGTGCTCAGGGCTGCCATGTCATCCCCTCTTTTGCTGACGGCCAACTACACACTGATGACCACGTTGCAATGTCTCACCATGCAGGCGATTCAGGTGACTGGAAGTGTTATTATATCAATCAGCGAGTTCTCATTGGACTTATTTTATTTTATTTTCTAGTTTCATTGATCGTGACATGGTTATGCGTTATCACTGGGGTCTTGGCATTGGGCATACATATTCACACACAGTATCAACTGGTTCCCAGTTTCATTCCACTTTGCAATCACTTAATTTGAGCGGACACAAGACAGAAGATGTCAGGAATGATGTTGGTGGTGAGGGTTGGAGTAATGGGGGTGAAAACCTGGCTGATCATCAGACTGATCCTGACTTGGAGCTTGAGGTTGAACCAGAAACAGAATCTGAATCCAAGTCCAAGTCCAAGTCCATTTTGGGTGACCATATTGATATGTATGGCTGGCATCATGATGACTTGGACGTGGATTCTTTCATTGATACTAGTAGACATTACAAATTTTAAACTAATGCAGGTGGACTTGTTTACTAGTAAAATAGAACTCGACTTGCTTTTCATGGGAACAGCCTGAGCCTGTAAGCCGGCAAGGTCCGAACACGTTGGCACGTCATTATTACTACGGTGACTACTAGTAGTCCTGTCCCTCAACCTGTCATTCATTGACCCCATAGTCCCTCACAACATTGCCTTGGTGTTGCCCCAGCTTTACCGTATGTTGTGCTCCAACTTGGTGGTATTTGTTGCGGGGAGATGCAGAATGAGTTTACTGATAGATTATCTCACAGATAGATTCAAGTGATGCTGTCGCAGTGACACCCGCTCATTGTGTCTAGATGGGCAGCAACTCCAAGAGCATATGATTTGGAAGCGGCATCAGGAGCTGGAGAGGGTGTAAGAACGAAGACAAACAGTTCCATAACTGCAGAGAATGGGGAGGGATGCATCACCTGCACTTGATGGTAGCAGTGATGGGAGCATTAATTCGGTGCATGATCTGCTGTGTCTTTGTTGAGACAATTCAGTTGACTCAGACAAAGAGGATGGAACAGATATCAGTGTTGAAGATTGTGACCTCCCGACAGAATTCGACGAGCACCCCGCCATTCGCAATGAGTAAAGTGCTCACCAGGTCTCCCAAGTTTGTTATTATTATTGTTGTTATAAAATTCTTATTTTTCGTTATCCCAAACCCCTCGCTGTCACAGTATTGTCCATCTGTCTCCTCAGGTTTGCTATCTCCAGGTCCCTGTTCACTGGTGTTACTGCCTAACTCGCCTTCAGTGCTAGCGCAATCATGATATATGTTGCCAAACCCATACACATCCCTTCCAAGTCCACATTCGAGCCTGCCTCCCTACTCCATATTGACAGTTTTGAGCGGGCCTGGTCAACCATACACCACCCTGCTCTCTCTCCCTGCTGGATTGTTACCTTCAGCTGCATTTCCCAGTGTTGGGCTTCCGTCTACGTCAGATGAGAGCAGGGCGACGGGTGGATCAACAATGGGTGGCGGCAGCAATGGCGGTGGAGGCGCATCTACGGATTCAACAGCAGTGAACCTCCCTTCTCACAGCACCCTCTGCTTCTTTTCCATCTCCAGTGTTTCCCGTGTCTGCGTTGCCTGTTGGGAGGGGCACTGAACTGAGGAGGAGAGGGATGTCCGGAATCTTTATCCTTTTGAGTGTGTGGGGATGGATACCCATGTGGTGGGAAGGGCAAGTGGATGAAGGCATTGGTCCTCCGCTGAGGAGACTGGCTAATGGGAGCAGTAGGACAGCGCCTATTTCACGGATGCAATATACGCCTATGTTACCTGTTGGCCCTACTGCCCCCAGGGTCCAAATGGACATGACCGCAGCAAGGATCAGTCCAAAAACTCTTCCCCGGTACAAGGTCATTCTCAGGCCCAAAATGGCTATCGTGAAACAGGAAATGCTGAGGAAGGCAAAGGCAAAGAGGACGAGGACAACATCTAATGTCAACAACTGCTATTCCCATTACTCCCTTGTGTCCAATCATTTCTCTATCCTATCGAAAGCATCAGGTGTCTTGAAAGTATCATCCAACTTGAAGGCATGGCATGCACTAACTTGAACACGCCACCCATTGCCTTGTCAAATTCCTCATCCAACCGACCAAGTCTTGACTCTCCTCATCCCCGTTTTGGAAGTGATGGACAGAGCACTCATTTGAGGCCTAGCATCAAGGGTACATCTACTACGACATCTAATATCACCCTGGACTCTATCATGATGCAGTTGGCAAGCCTGCAATTCGAATGCTCGCTGATATTGGAGTCATTTTTGAGATATTAGCACTTGGTGTAAATACTTGGTACTTCTTGAAGATGTTGTACCGTGCGCTCAGCCGCTGCATCATACTACACGTATTGTGTAGGATGTTGTCCGAATCAGAGTCCAGTGCAGAATTGTGGCCATAGTCATCCTTGTTGCCAAAGAACACATTACTCAATTCATAATCTGGCAAGGGAGCATTCAACCTTATGTGACTAGTGAAATAGATGTGTATAGTACCATCTGAGTCCTCAATTACTACTAGTAGTACTCTCAGGCTTCACTTGCCTTTGTGCTTGATTGGCATATGGGTCTCTTCCTTGTTGTCCAATGGCAAAGGGTGATTTGGCAAGGGTATGACAGGAGGCATTTCACCATAAAGATATGTCCTGGAACTGTGGTGATAAATGTTTGCCATGTTTCCCATTGCAGATCATTGTGTCACCATTGTGACAAGAAATGGTTTTGACATTACCTTCAGATGGTAGTGTTGAATCTCCTACATGAAATTAAGACTATCCACTGATAACTTATTATCATTTTTCATCATCACAGTGTGGTTACTATCATGAAGTAGTCATCCTGATGCAGAACTTGTCCAACATGACCATAGGGCATATCCTGGAATCTCAGTGGTAAACTGCTGCCATGTCCCCCATCACTGATCATTATCTTGGCATTGTGACACATACAAGACAACCATTGTTCATAGTCAGTGCAAGTGACCATTGGTTTGCAATGATTGACCATATTATATCTTATTTTGCCATTTAGGGGTTCAATTACAAACAACAGCTGGAAAAATCATCACCTTCCTAATTTCCTGATGAACAGGTCGTAGTGTGAAATCCCAGAGAGACCTACATTGTTGGCTGGAAACCCCCACATACTAGGTCAACAGCATACAGTGGGAAATCCTGGGGAGATCTACTTAGGTGGCTGGGAATTCCCATGTAGACCCATGGGCTATGGTGGGAAATCCCATACAAGCTTTCACATGTGACTGGGAGTTTCCTGTTGGAAATTGTGAAACCTGCCTTGCAAGGCTGCCATATTTAGACCAGCTTTTGGTGCCTTCCCATTGTATTGCATTCAACATGGAAGATCATTCCACAGAAGCGTAATTATGTCAAGTGCCTTCTCAGGCATGAGTGATGAGTTGGAATGAACTCTCAACGCATGGTCAATATTTTTAGCTGTTTCAAGGGCTTGCAAGCAGCCAACGTATGTTCTGACTTCCACCCTCTCCCACGGTCCCTAAATCTTTATATCTGTATACATTCTGTACTCTATATAGCGCCTGGAAAATGTACATACAAGAAATCATCATTGTCATCATCTCAGGTCAGCCTGGACCTGACGCCCTGGCAATACTGTGCCCAAGCATTCTTGGCTTGTGGCATCAAGTCACATGAAGCCAGCTGCAAGAGCAAGTGGGAGAAGAAAAACCAAAGCAGGGAATTTGCTGAGATCACAGCTAATGTTATGAAAGCTCAGAGAAAATGTATGTGGCTACAAGTAATGTGATATAATTATTGTCTACTCATCCCATCTGTTTCAATTATTGTATGTCTACTTCTGATTGCTGTTTGATGGAGTTAACAGCAGCCCATAAAGAGAAACAGTGCCTGTGCAAGGAACACAAAGCTGCCACTGGTAGCATTGCCTCCCCCAGCAGCCTCAGATTCAGAACTTGCTGCAATTTGAATCAATCCCAGAGTAAGGCTTCCAGATTTGCTCCCCTTGCCCATGGCTGCTGATTCTGCTTGCTGGGATGAGTTCACAGGCGAAGAATGTGATGGGATGAGCATCAGCAGAGAGTCTCATCAATGTGTGTTTACATCATTCATTTTTTGTAGCTTGAGCCTAACTTCTCACTGACTAGGTTCAGTATCCAATACGAGCATGGCAAGCAATCCTCCTCCCTTTGCTCAAGGTCCAGCACCATCAAACACAAGTATGATGGCTCATGACAGCTTCAAGACAAAATGTCACGTCCCATGACTTTCCTATTCCATTCAACCTATTTCTGACTCATCCAACTCATCCCGATATACCCAATAACTTTGGGTTGTACTTAGACTCTTTTCTTTGTCTTCACTACTCTGTTTCCCGTTCCCAGTTCCGAGTCTTCAGACTTCCATTAGTAATCATGTCCACCTTATATCCACTTTCTGTCATGCTTCTCCTTTTCGTCATCATTTGTCTATCCTTGTTAATCCAATGTGCTTATTCATCATTTGCACGTCTTACATAGTAATCCTGACATTTCCTTCTTTGCTGCATGTTGGGATTCCCGAAAGACTGAATGCTAGTCTGTTTATATCCATTCAGACTTTTAGTATATAAGACCCATGTAACTTCCCTATGTTTCTCCAGTTTGAATATCAATAAGACTCCAATCCTGATATCCTCTATTCCTCTAAATCTCCCTCTTAAGTCTTGAGTTGACCTCAGGATTTATAATCTGACTTCCTCCATAAATTAGAGACAAGGACTTGTACAGGGGTGCAACATATAAGTTGAAGCCACAGTCTCTTCCCCCTCTGATGTTCCCCAGACTCTTATTCCCATTACCCAATAACCTGATCCTTCGGGTTCACTCCGGAACCTCAGGATTGAACCAGACTCTGACAATCACCCCAAGAGCGGTCAACCAACGGTCATAGAGCAGATTTCTGCTTTTGGCTGCACTGAGGCTGCTCCAAAAGCTATCATCAAGGATGAACCATACCACCCCTTCATATCTCGAGCTGATTTTGAATTCACAGAGCTTGCACATGCAGCAGCTCTCAGCAGGGAGCAAACTAATGAGCTTCTTCACTTGATATATCATATTACATCTGGCCAATCCAAGCTCAATCTCAAATCATATGATGATGTATCCAAGGCCTGCTCATGCAGTGACACAGATGACACCTGTAGGTGATATTATCTGTTTGCTTGGGCCTCATACCACACTAATTGTAGATCTAACTGTACCAAGTTTGAGAAGTGTGTTATAACCATCCAGCACAAGAAGGAAGAACTAGAATTTGATATATACTTATGCCCATTGTGGAATTGGGCCACAGATTTACTACAGGACCCTCTTCTCACTCCCCATTTTATTTGGGATGCTGAACATCTGTACAAACACAATGGAATACACTTTGAGTGGTTTGTTCATGAACCCCGGACAGCAGACCACTGGTGGAACATTCAAGTATGTACATATTAAATAGTCCCTGTATTTCACTGTCAATACAGTATCCAGCTAATGTAATATCTGTTCATCACAAACTCATAGTCTGAGTTACCAGAAAATGGTGTTCCCTTCACATTGATCTTGTATGCCAACAAGACTCACTTATCCTCTTTGGGAAAAGTAAAGGTGTACCCGGTTATTGCTCATTGTGGAAACCTGCCTGTTGAGATCAGGAATATGAATGGAATTGGTGGAGGTTGTCTAGTAGGCTTGTTGCCAATTGTAAGTCTTTTTGATTTACCATCTTCTGGCACCCTTTTAATCGATTGAGCCTCTAACCAAATACAAAGGTGGTCAAGAATTCACAAGAGGATGGAAAGTTGTCATGGACAAACCTAAAATGTGTTGTCTGGCATGAATCACTTCAGGAGCTACTGAACACCATCATCCTATATGCCAGAACTGGATTCACTCACATAGGCTTTGACGACATTGTGTGGTGGTTGTTCCCCCTTATCCTAATTCTCTCAGCAGATTATGAAGAACAATAGGTCCTTCTACAGGCTTAGTCTTTGTTCAGTCTTCTCACTCATTAACAGGTGTGTCATGGCATTGATACGGGATCTGAACTCTGTTTGCCCCTGCCCAGTGTGTGTCATTCCATCCAAACATCTTTATGACCACCCAACCATGCATGAGAAGTGAACCAGCCTTGAGGCAAGGGCCTGCTACGAACTTTTCAAAAAGGACTGAAAGGCAGGAGAGGCTGCTTTGAAAAGGCAGAGTTGGCTGTTGAAGCAGGCAGGGATATAGCGAGAGGAGCTCTCTACTCACCTGTGCTGAGGAGGGTACTTGCTGGTAGGCAGGTAGTGGTTGGAGTATAAGAAACGATCTATTGAGCGCTATGACAGTGCTGGGTTTATATACTAGTTACAGGTGTGACATGTCACTGATGTGACTGTTGATGGGACAAATAGTCCTTATCTACTTACTTATCTAATCTAGTAAGCACACTGTAATGAATGCTGTACATGCTGCTACTGTATAAGTGCAAGTTCAACACTCCCCCTCGCTAAGCATCACATGAGTGTGCGCAAGCGTAAATGGCGCATTTGGCTGCCGTGTCTATTCTAGTAAAATTCAAGGCCTAGTTGAGCTCTGAACTGTTCGAATTTGACATGCCCCAAGTTCTTGGTGAACATATCTGCTGGGTTAGCAGCTCCATCGATGAAGAATATCTCAACCTTCTTCTGGGAAATTACTTCGTGTACGTAGTGGTAGTGAATGTTGATGTGTTTGGAGCGCTTCTCTGTGATAGGGTTTGTAGCCATGAAAATGGATCCCTGATTGTCACCACAGATTGGGGTAGGTTTAAGGTTGTAGCCGAGCTCACTTAATAAGGAGCGTATCCAGACTACTTGGCAACTGCAATCACTGAGTGCCATGTATTCAGCCTCTGTTGAGGAAAGAGCAACTGTCTTCTGGGCATGAGATGTCCAGCTGAACATGCCATCTGCAATTTTCAGAAAGTATCCTGTTTGCGATCGGTGAGAAGAGGGGTCAGATGCCCAATCTGACAGAGGGGTTGGCTGCATGCCTGGATAAGGCAGTCACAGCATATGCAATGTCAGGGTGAGTTCCAAGCATGATATATAGCAAGGAGCCAATGACAGTTTAAAAACGACTGCACAGAGTAGGATTTGCTGCAAATTCGTTTGGTAGAGCGTAGTACCCTTGAGGCAAAGGAGTGGGTGCAGATTTCGCATTTTGCATACCACATCTTTCAAGGACGGTTTCCAGATAAGCACATTGATCTAAGTAGATCTTGCTGCCTTTGCGCTGAATGCACATGCGAAGAAATTCCTTGGGGACTCCAAGGTCTCTGCATTCCCACTTTTTCATGAACATGGCCTTGTTAGGGCCACAGAAGAGAGCCTCATCCACATAGATGATGGCTACCACAATTTTGGAGCCTTTCTTCTTGTAGAGGAATATTCCGGCATCAGACTGTAGGCATTCAAAGCCTAGTTCTTCCATGGATTCATTTAAGGTTCGCCACCAGGCTAAACCAGCCTGCTTCAAGCCATATAGGGCACATAGTAAACGGAGCACTTTATGCTCTTGCCCTTTCTCAGCGAAGCCTTGAGGCTGTTCCATGTAGATCTCTTTGTTGAGCTTGCCATATAAGTAGGCGCTTCGGACATCAAGGCTGGAGATATGCCAGTTCTTTAGTGCAGCTAGTGCAAGCATCAGGCGCACTGTCTCAAAGTGCACTACAGGAGAGAATATTTGGTCGAAATCGATCCCTTCGACTTGGGAGAAGCCTTTGGCAACTAGCCTGGCTTTCTTGCAACTGTTAGTTTTGACGTCGAATACCCATCAATTTTTGATGACCTTACGATGGAGAGGTCGGTCCACTAAGTTGTATACTCGGTGCTTCTTTAGTATGTCAAGCTCTTCTTGACAAGCTGCCTTCCATTGAGACCGTTCAGCCGGAGGTAGGCGATCGATGTCTTTATAAGACCATTCTTGAGGCAGCTTCTCAGCGCCAGGAGCATAAGAAATAGCTTTCAATAGTAGAAAGCTGGTAAGAAGTACTCCCCCTTCACGACATAACTGTTCCACATCATCCTCACTATTGCCAGAGGGCAAAGGAGGTGGTGGAGTTGGGTTGGGAAAGTGACCAGGTGGTTCTTGGCACTGGGAGCTGCCAGAACCTTCAACCATCTTTTTCCAAGTGCGAGGATTTTCCACATCTCTGAATTGTTCAACAGGGTGTCGTTTTTCTCCATAGATATTGCCAGGGCATGTGGGAGCACGTCTTTTACGCTGGGAGCGGCAAGGACCTGGGGGAATCTGAGGAGGACGTGGTGCCCTAGGAGGGGTCTTAGGGTCCAGCACAGGAGACGGGGTACCTGTTCCCATGCGAGGATGGCGGCCTTTTCAATGCCATCAGGTTTCATCGCTTCTGTCCCCCTTGTGCAACTTGTTGCGCAATGACGTTCATCGAGGATGGGAGTTTGGAGAGCAAGATCATTGCTTGAACCTTGCTGGGGATTTCGAACTCAGCCTTTTTGAGGCGGGTGAAGTGGGCGTTGATTTTGTTGAACGCCTGAGCGGGGTGCTGGTTGGAAGGGATAGGGGTGTCCAGCATCGCTTTGAATTCGCTGTAGGTGGCAGAGATGCCTTGGGAGCCATACTCTGTGGAGAGCGCATCCCAAAGGGCTTTTGTGGTGGTGAGAGCGTCATGCTTGATGCGGATGTTCTCTTGAATACGGAGGATGAGAAATCCCAGTGCTTTGGTATCATCCTGTTTCCAGGAGAGGATCTCATTCGCATTGGTACTGTCATTGTTGTAGGTGACGTGAGAGGGACAGCCCTCAGTGAGGATGTGAGAGATTCCTTGAGCCATAAGAAAACCTTTCATCACGGGCGCCCAGGAAAGATAGTTGGCACTGGTGAGCACGGACACGAGATTGAGTTGTGAAGACATGAATAGATGGGTCAGAACTCAGTGTTGTTGTTGTCAGGAGCGTCGTAGAGGGTGTCTTCTGTGATTTCTTCATGGACAGCAGGGACGTTGGCGTGCTGCTCGTCAAGAAGTTCTTGGAGGGATTCGAGTCTTGTGTCAACGACAGAGTTAATGGTTTCGATGGTAGCAGGGATGTCCCAGGAGGAAGAATTCCAGGTAGGGTGTCCTGGCCAGAGGTCTTCTACAGGAGTTGGAGGGGGATTGACGATGGTGGTATCAATGGATTCCCAGGTAGTAGAGACGTTGGCAGGGGTTCTGTTGGAGTAGTCCCAGGAGATATTGAAGTGCCAGTTGTTGATGTTGATGCGAAGCTCGAAGGTTTCCCTGAGCAGGAAGATGACAATGTGGTATGGAAGGTATATGAGGAATGCGAGTAGCGCCAAGCAGAAGTAGGTTTGACCAAGGAAGAAGATGGTGACACTGTATGTCAGGTAAGTTAGGATGGTCAGGTATGCGAGGCAGCAGTAGAGGAACATGGAGCGTTGAGTCCTGTCAACGCAAATAGTCAGCACCTATACGGGGCAACAAGCAGCCATTGACAGCGCTGGAGGAATCATAGCAGCCCCTTGAGGGCGCTGTGAGATCATTTCTCAGCGGCAATGAACGTGCTTGTTCCTCAGCTAATGTCTAGCCATGAAGGCAACATTACAGGGAGCTGGAGAGTGCACTCAATGCAGCCATGAAGGTGCAAAGAGGCTGCATCTCAGGGCTCATAACCTGTTGAAGCAGGCAGGGATATAGCGAGAGGAGCTCTCTACTCACCTGTGCTGAGGAGGGTACTTGCTGGTAGGCAGGTAGTGGTTGGAGTATAAGAAATGATCTATTGAGCACTATGACAGCGTTGGGTTTATATACTAGTTACAGGCGCGACATGTCACTGATGTGGCTGTTGATGGGACAAATAGTCCTTATCTACTTACTTATCTAATCTAGTAAGCACGCTGTAATGAATGCTGTACATGCTGCTATAAGCGCAAGTTCAACATTGGCGACCTGTTGAGGTGAGTAGTTAATATAAGTTTGATGGAATCTAAGTAAATGGGGTTTACTGACCTTTTCCATCAGAACATGTTCTGGCATGTCCCACATTCAGACCCAGCTGACATGTTCTGCTTCAACTTACTCCATGCTGGTGACAATAGATTATGGGGGGATTATTTTTTCAAGGAGCTCAAGGGGCGATTGGATCTTTTGGGTTGTGAGGCCCAAGCAACAGTAGACAGCCAGTGAGTAATACTTAAAGCTTTGATATCAATATATTTTGTGCTGACCACAGGTGATTCATTGACATGCCAGACATGCCGCTTTCCCTCCCTGGCAAAACTTCAATCACTTACACAACAGGCAGACAAGGTTGGCTATGCACTTCTGCAGTGCATAGTGAGTTACCTCCAGTATCACATGTATGTACATCATACTCAATGTACACACAGAGAGCACCCTCAAAGCTGGAGAAGCTGAGCTCCTCTGATTCCAGAAACGCCTAGAGGTAATATACTGTCACTACACTAAAAAGCATCTCGGTGTCAGTCACAAGATCATCTCCACCTGTGCCTATGAATGAAATGAAATGCTACAGGCAACATACATGAACCGCATTGTTGAGGAAGCTCCTGATGCAGGCATGCTAATGTTTGTTGATGAGGCTGCAAAAGATGAATGTACAGTTTCACAGAAATATGGGTGCTCAGCCAAGGGAGTTCATTGTGTGGTTCAGAGGTGATTTGTCAGAGGTATGTGGTATTCAATTGTCCCACTCATCACGCTTGATGGCATCATTGCATACAATATTGTGAACAGTTCCCTCAACAGTGAATGTTTCCTCAAGTTCATCAAGGATCACATTGTAAGTCAGGGTTTTTTCTATCACACCATTGATTCCTAATTTGGTTTGCTACAGATGCCATTCACAAACCCCTAGGTCCTCGCAGTGTTCTTATCATGGATAACTGCCACATTCATGACAGTGAATAAATTTGTCAGTTGGTCAAAGATGAAAATTGTAAGTGTTGCACACATGTATACAGAATGTCAACACTGATATAACCCCATAGTCTGCAAGCTCATCTACCTCCCGCTGTACTCACCTGATTATAACCCAATCGAGCAAGCATTTTCTACAATCAAAGTGTTCCTCTGTCCTCACTCCAATGACTTGTTGATGTCTATCATTTGTGCTTGTCAGAGTATCACACCTGACAAGGCAGAGGGGTATTTTAGGGCATCTGGATGTATTGTGTAACTTGTATATTGTTGTAAATGTTCAAAGGAAAACTAAAATGAATCCTCATCAACATCCTCGTCAACAGTAAAGCCACGCAGAACAGGGAGCCATTGGTTCTGTACATCACAAAATTAAAGAAGGCCATAGCCCTGGCCAATGGCAGGTGAAGTGTCTAAGTCATCCTGCCGCATTGGTGGCCCAGTGAATTGGCAACCACCTCCATTGTGATACCACTTCTGATAGGCCACCTTTTTCACTGGCAGTTTGACTTCTGATGTCGCTGTATCAGTTCACTTCCACTTCACATCAGGTCCATTCCACCATGCCATACTACCTTTCTCGGATCACATCGCCTGCTGAAATGCCAAGATCAGCAAGGAGCTTCTCTCCAACATCAAAGAGAATACCAGGGCCGATCCCATTGGTTTCCAGGGCAGACTTGTGCTGTAGCACATGGCGGACACCTAAGTGCACCTCAGCATACTTGAGGAAGTGGGTCAAGTGGGATGGAGAAGGAGAGCTGTGGTGATGATGTAGCAGCATCATTGTGGTTCTTCTTCTAAGTTGGAGTCTGAGGAGACACCAAGGGCACTGTGTGCATGGATGTACATGGTTTGGGGGTTACCACTCATGCAGCTGAAGAAAGAAGGCCCAACTGGGCCAGTGGCTGTATCAGAAGAACAGAGGTCAAAGAGTTGGCATCAACAGCTGGTGGTGCTAGTGCCACTGATTGTGCTAAAGGCCTCCTTGTATGGTAGAGAATGGGGGCCTTATTCACAGGATTGAATGACTTGATATTGGGTGGCATTGGGTGGCATGAATAGAGTCACCTGACCCTCCTCAAGAGCATGAGCCAAATTGAGGACCATCACTGGTGTCAAGGGGAGAGCCCCGAGAGGCACAATGTATGTCAACCCTTCATCATGTTCATTCTTGTACTTCTGCTGAAGCTTGATATGCCATCGAGCCAAGTGGCTATCAAGATCAGTTTGTACAGAACAAGATTTTGCCTAGAAAATTTTAATATACTGAGCATCTGTGCCAAATACATGCAATTCACGCACCTTGCTAGTGTCACTGGAAGGTTCTGAGTCATCCCCACTGGCAGAGCTAACCTATACTCAGGCAGCTTCTGGATGTGTCACATGTCAATGCAAATCTTGACTGTGGACAGCTTGCTTTTGGTGATTTTTGTTACCATCTCCTGGTAATCAGCAAGATTGTCAACATCAATTGCCAGTGCATCTACAGACTGTTGCCTAGTTATAGTTGTTAGTCCTTGTGTGACGAGAACAAAGGAAGAAAAGCTTGTTGGAATACAAACGTAGACATACAGCTTAGGTAATCACGTACTTACCTTAGACACTCCTTACCGTAGTTTACCTTAGTGACTATCTACTGAGGTAGACTACAGGTAACTACTTACCTACTTATCTAGTGACTATCTACTGAGGTAGACTACAGACAGGTTTCCTATCCAAGAGCCCATTACAGGTTCTTACAAAGCTGCACCCCTTTGTCTTTGGTAGAGTGTATCTGAATGGATAGTGCTTCTTTGCTGTAACCTCATAGACCTCCTGGCCATGCTTTTGAAGCATGCTCTTCAAAAAGTTGATGTAGTTTGAGGATTTGATTGGAAACAAGAGCTCCTTTGTTTTCACTGACTCCTCTTGCTTTGAAGCAGATTTACCTTGTGAAGTGGTCTTGACCTTTGAATAGATAGTCAAAAAAATAGAGAATGCCTGCTCTGAGTTGTCTTCAGCATCCTGAGTTGAGGATGGCAATGACATGCTGGCTGTCACAGATAAGGTAGCCCTCATGCAGAATCATCCCACATCACATGATGTGACTCTTCTGTGATGAGGCCAGGATAAGTCATGCCGAACATGCCGTTGTAGGGAACTGACATTCCCTATGCCTGCAAGTGTCCTTCATCTGCGCATCCGGCATCGTACTCACTCCTTCCAATGTCATGACCCATTCCTTCAACTCTCTATCGACAATCCATACGATCTGACGCCCAACCCGCTCTCACCCACTCTCACCCATGCCCTGTTAGCCACGGAACCCGCTTTGATTTACAGGTTCAGCGCTCTTCCACTATCCGGGTCCGTCCTTGTCCATTCCAACACATTGGTAAGTCTTGGCCATAAGCCCCATTTGTCCATGTATGTAGATTCTTTGCCCGTCATTGACCTTATACTGTTACCCAACCCGCTCGGGTCCTTATCCTTTATGTTTTGATGTTGTTTAACGCAGTCACGGGTATGCCTGGACTATAAAAGTCTATACTTAGTCATTTTGAATCTTATCTTCTGTCACCACACACTTAAGGTCAAAGCATAAGTAACAACAACAACAACGAACCCACTACAGCACAACCCGCCCTCTACTCCTTTACCCGCTCTCCGCTCACTTACCACAGGACAAACCCAGGTCTCTTCTATTCTCTCAACCCGCCATTCTTCAGACCAACGGACTCCCCCTTCCAGGGTTCCACTCACCAGTGAATCCCTTTAGGGTCAAACTTATCGCACCCTTCATTTCATTCATTCCTTTGTCCTGACCACTTAACACCCGGGAAGGACTAAGTTTCTTTCACCATGCCAGCTAGTATGTGTGGAGATTACCAGTATTCTAGGATTACAAAAGTACTACTTGTAAAATATGTAGAGGGAATACTAAAGAGGTCAGATTGAGATGTAGAGTTATGAACAATAAGATTAGACTTGAGGGGGGTAGACTTATAGCCAATAATAAAATATTAGGTTGAAGACAGTGGGTAGTCGGTGGAATGCAAATGAGTGTTGTCAAACTCACGCAAAATCAGCAGTGGTGCAAGCTCCTGGGCCATGGTTGGCTCAAGATCACCTCCAGTGTGGATGCAGGGGACTGGCAACAGAGGCGTTCTGTATGGTGTCCTATACATCTGGTGAGTCTGTACTAACCCTTGTAATGGTGAGCAATACTTACATTCTCTTTGGAATATGTTTCCTCCAAGTCTGACCTCTGCTTCTTCCAGGGAAGATTAGCAGTCCAACTGCTGATCCTCTGCTTTTGAAGGCCCATACTTCCATCAACACACCCTGCTGAGTCTGCCGTGTGTCGTCAACAGACTCTGATGATTTGTTTTCGAGTCTGCTTTGTGAGGTTTGACACTACTAATTTAAATAACATTTCAAGTTTTCGTTGTAAACACAAATGGTAATCACATAAATGACCATATTTCCATGTTCCTTCGTTGTGCGATCCTACTTCCCTCAAAAATGTCTTCATAAATTAGTTATTCAATTTTTCTTGTTCATCACTCTCTATGTCACAGAAATCATGTGACATGGGATGATCCCACATGAGGGCTACCTTAGAAGAAAAAAATATTACAAAGTTAGCTACAGGTACATCTGGGGTCCTGGCCACATGATGCTAAACTGTTCAACAGAATTTTGCAACTTTCCACAGACTTCTGAAAACCACTGTAACATCAATGACAAGTGTATTGTCTTTTTCAGGCAAGTTGACCACATGACTTTTTTACACACAAATACTGAATTTGGAAAAACCTGTTCTTCACCAACCAGTTGCCACAGAATGGATTCTCTAGGCTCATTGGAGTAGAATGGTACCATTTGCATCAAATTCCAGTGAGGCATTGAGCAGATGAGTCAAGGCAAGATGAGATTCAGAAGTGTTTTTGGGTGTAAAAAGTCATGTGGCCAACTTGCCTGAAAAAGACAATAAGTTAACTCCAACACATGTTGTCCAGATGATTGCAGGTGCACACTGGCACACTGCAGAGGATGACATCGACTTGGTCCTGCTGACAATGGGTGGGGGGAAAAGAGAATCTTCCTGCTTACGACGATATAGGTGGACCACTGAAGTACATTGCAACTGATCGGTGCAATACTGGGCCACAGGGGAGGCCACAACAGCCCTTGGAACAATCCGTAAATCCTTAGGAGCTAAGAACAATGGATCGGAAAATCGTCCCGCCGATAATACTCCACCCGTGAAATAGCTACAGAACTGGGCAAGGCGCAAACCCTGAGACGGAAGTGGGCCCCTACCTCCTGTCCACATGACGTAGCCAGCAGTTGACGAATCCTGTACGTCTCCTTGTATGCGTATGATATCCCTATTCCTTTGGACAATTCCAGCCTGAGAAGCTGCGGATCTATTGTGTTACCGTTTGCTTACCTTTCACCATGCGGCAGAGTCAGGTACCATCCACCGTACTTGTGACGTCGTCGAATGCAATATCAAATGTTTCAATAATAGCGCATTTCGGGTGAAGGGGCGTTGATTGGAAGGAGCTCGAGGAAATCTACATCCGACCGTCCCGGAGAACATCCTGCCGATGCCCTGCTAGATATTGACGTAGAAGGCAGAGCCTCAGGTGGGGCATGGGTGCTCCCCCTCGAAAGCAAATTCGTTGTCTCCTAATTCTCCAGCTATTGTCCCAACAAAAGGCACTACCCTTGGAATGTCGCATCGTGACACTGTGTGAAATCGTTGTTCACAGACACAGCGGTTAGACCTAACTTGACTCATACGGGCACACTGGTAAGGTCCACGGTGGAGTTCCAGGAACGCCGGTACTTGGTTCCAGACCGTCGAGTCCTTGGCAAACGGAGGGTGCGGCAAGTTAGCTAGAACGTGGAGGGAGAAGACCCGAAGTAAAAAATAAAAACATCACTGTAGCGCCATATTATTGCGGATGATTTCACCCGGATACGTAGGGCTCACGAAACCCAGCAGCCACGACGATCGAGAAATTGGAAAGCTTGTCAATGGCCCAGTAAAAAACGTTCGAAGTCAGAAATGGCAAGTGTAGTGGTTGAAATTAATGTGTTGAGTGTTGACGGGTCTTTGTCTCGTGGCTGTGCGGTCCGACTTCTCACCGAGACAATTGTGAGGTGTTTCCCAGATGAATCCATATCACCGACGCAAAGACAAAAAGCTTGAGAAGGTCCCAACATGATTCACAGAATGCAAGCCATTTCCTGGTACACGAGTGGCTAAAATTTCCTCTTGCTCGTTCCTGTCTGACCTGAGCCCTCCTTAAATTTAGCCCTCGGTAATTGTCCTGCAGCGTCGTGGGCATACCTTGCTGTCGTCTGACTGGATGCTTTCACCTGGCGGGTCATTTCAGACAGCCCGAACCGGACCTGGACCTTATGCGGCGCTGCAATGGGAACTTTATCGCTCGTCTTGGAAGGATGGCCTTTTTGTTCTCGGGAATGGACTCCTTACGGCCATGGAGAGACCCGCCGGCTTCGTTGGCAGGGCAAAATGTGACAAGACCCGTAGACAATAAGCTGTGCCACCTGACACATTCCGACCGCCGGTCCGCCTACGCAGGATGCTACCATGAAGACAGAAATGACAATTGTCAGTGCTCGTTCCTACTCAATTGTCTGTTGTGGTCGCCATAGGATGCACGAAAAACGTATATATAGGGGGATTGAGCGACGGACCCACAAATAGGTCCACTCATTCGTCTTCGCTCAAAGAGCTCCTGCGACTTGACCATCTCTTCGCTGCGATACATTTACACCATTTCAAAGAAATGGACTCCTTCTCCACCATCGTATTCTCCTCACCATCAGATGTCTCAACGGAGACACAAGCACCACAAGTGCCAGTAAACGAAGAGCAGTCGGGTGGTTATTTCTACTGCGTTATCGCATGACGAGTGATTCCATGGTGAGTACCTCTTATTCTCTGTCGAGAGCCTCGCAATCTGATCTACGCTCTCCCAGTCAGATTAGAACCTTCGTCTTTCGCAACCACCCCCATTATCAGCTGCTCGACAACTCTCCGCATCATCAATCATCATCCTCATCTACGTTATCAGATGTATCAGACAACACCATACACCATTTTCTTCAGCCATTGATCTGGCTGGCTCTGTATCCGCCTTCGTTCAAACGCGCTCCAATTATTTTGTCGCAAGACGGACTTTTTGTATCCATCTAGGGTTGTGTATTTATGGGTCGGGTTACCGGGATCGGGCTCAGCGGGCGGTTCACCAGGAAGCTACCGCTGAGATTCTAGAACTGGACGTTACAGTTTACAGTGATTATAACACCACCATATATAACCTCAATGTATAAACAACCACAGCACACACACTCCTTACAACTGCGAAACACTTTTATCACTTTAAATACTAGGCTATGTGTGTTGATTTTGACGGTGTGTCGCCGCAACAATCACGATGTTATATTGTGTGAAGTTGAGTTACCCAATGACTTTTGTTACAATAAGTGGCCAGCGTATGACTCTACATCGTTTCATATATGATACACACCAACGACACTAATACGGACGACGAGACAACCAAAGGAACAATAGCATATACTTAGTTGGCATACTTTTTATGGACAAGTTAGATTTCATTTCAAGGTAAAATGGGTGGGGGCCATATCGTTGCCAACTGTACGATACATGGGGCAGAGTATTGGCTCACTCGCGGTGTATAAAGGGGGCCCCCTTCCTTGCTTCTCAATCCACGGTATCGTCAAATCCGGAGGTCGACTTGAGCCCCTGGGCCCGTTTAAAATCTAAATGACGTCACTTGTCACGTGATAGTCATCCCTGTGAGAGTATCTCACAGACCTGGTCCCATCCTGAGTCCAGGAACTTCACACTCGAAATCTTCGTCAATGAGCGCGGTGTCGAGGGCAGAAGGTACGAGAGCAAGACATCTTAAACCACATCTTATCACATATCGCCGTCGATCTCAGCAACAGACGTCGTATTCGTCGACACCATCCAACTCTCCGCCACCATCGGCAAAGACTGCTGGGGCCGCGTCCGTGACCAAGTCGTCCTCCTCAGCATCTACCTCCACCTAAACCCCACTTTTCTCGATGCCTCTGCACGTACCGATAACGTAGGAGACTCCGTGCATTATGGACACCTCACCAAAGCTATTTCGTCGCGCGTGACCAAGCGGAAGGGGTCGTACCCTGACGTACACGCCCTCATCGAAGATGCGACAGAGGCTGCGTTCGAACTCGCCAGAGAGTCCGCAGACGCGGTACGCGTTGTCGTCCAGCTCCCAAAACAAATCTTACTTGCGGATGGGTTCTCTGTGGAGGTGACGACGCCCAAGGGCGGTATCGCCCGAGATGAACGCACGATCGTGAGAGTGAAGAACCTCGTCCTACCCGTACTGATCGGGGTCAATCCACCGGAACGTCTCGCAAAACAACGTGTCCTCGCCAATATCACGTTCTTTGAGAGAGCGGGTGCTGGTCATACCGGTTCCGCCGTGGATTACCCAGAGATCGTGAAGAAGATGTCCGCGGTAAGTCAAGAGGGGTTTTTGCGTTTTGCGTGATTACATTTTTGGTTCTAATCTGAATCATCTTTCTTTTTGTTTCGGCTCTTTCAGGAAATTGATAAAACGGACTTTCAGACGCTGGAAAAGTTCGTTTTGGAGATCGTTCGGACGGGGTGCCTGGCCTCGGAAGCTATCGAAGCTGTGACTGTACGATGTCAAAAGCCCAGTGCGCTGTCATTTGCGCAGTCGTCTGGCGTGGAAATTACACGGAGACGGGAAGCGTTTATCGAGTTTTCCACTGTTGACGTCGTATAACTTGGGTTTACTTCTTGTGCTTGGGTTTGTTGGTTTATTATTCGCAGTGCTTGGGCTTGCCACTTGTGCATAGTAATCGTCCCAGCGATTCGACCGAAGATCAGTGCTACTACACCAACCCCTGCTCGTGCAGTACACCTGGTAGAGTCTTTCACGTTCAACGATTCAAGTGCGTGCGCTGACAGCGTACCGTTGAACTGTGACACGAGGAACACACATGTAAGGGCTAGCGCTGACCCGCCTGATCCATCTTGCTCCTCAGGCCTTCGCTGCAGGCAATTCGTGAGTCGGGAACATGGATAGATTGATACAAACATGCGCGCATGGGTGTATCACAACACGTGTCTATGCAGGCCAATGAAAACATAAAAGACAGCGCAGCCTACGCTACGAATCGAGTCTAAAACGAAACACGCAACGCGAAACACGAAAGAAAGAGTGTAATCCCCTCCGAAACGTATAATAGCAATGTGCCCACCTCCAGAACCAACCAACCAACTAACAATCTAAGAATAACAGCGTCGCACCTCCGCGCGCCATACATACTTACGACCCAAACGTAAACGACGTCGACCAACCCATCAGTTCACGTTTGCAAACTGACCGAGCACCGACACGACTTCCTTGGGATCGAGTTTCCACTTTGCATCGGTCCCCTTGCGACTCGTCGACACCGTCTCCGCGTTATCAAGTTCGTTCAACCTCCTCAACAGCTTCTCGTCTCCACCCACCGCAAACACGAAACTAGCCTCATCGCTAACGTCGACGCCGTCCCCATGCCCATTCACAGGCGCAAGCGCCATCCCGCTCCTAGGCGAATGCGCCGGTCCGCCAGGGTGCAGTATCGCACCGACGGCTGTAGATCTGGATATGTTGTTCGGGAGGACGAGGAAGGAGTTGGACCCTGGGATGATGCGCAGACCGTAGCGTTCGCCCAGGCTGTCAAAGATGTGGTTTTGGGCTTCGGCGGCTTGGCGGCGTGCCCATTGACGGTCTGAGCAGTCGTCCGTGGGGCCTGTCCAGAACCGCCAGACGATAGACGCTTCCCGTTCTTCGAGGAACGAGCCTGGCGTGCGCTCGGTGAACTGAAAGCGCAAAAAAGAAAACATCGCAAACAAGCGAGTCAGTCAGTCTCGGGGGATGGGTGGAGCATAGACACGCACGTAGTTGAGTATCTCGATACAAGGGCTCTTCCATGTAAAGTTGAGGTTGGGAACCATATCGATCCACTTTGCAGGCGTCTTCTTCGTCTCCCTCGTCTTGATGAAGCATCCGTTCTCGGCGACGATGCCTACGCTGGGAACGGCGCTCGCAATCTTGTCGAGGACACCCTTGACAGGGAGGCCGCTCAGCACCCAGACCTCGTTCCGCGTGTCGTCGGCGAGGCGTTTGAATAATTCCAATACCTCTTTCTGCGGCTCAAACGGGGCTAGTAAGCCAGCGCGTGACATATCCCGGATCCAGACCGCGCCTTCAAAGTCGAACAGGAGGAGTCGTTTCGACGAGTGTTTGTACCGCGGGAGCACCCGTGCCATGTCTACGACGGGTACCATGGAGAGATCGGTTTGGGCGGTGTGCTCTGTGTTGGCGCGGAGACAGCGCGTGAGGAATGAAGTGACGAAGGCTTGTGCCGTTTGAGTTACGACGTGGTTGTGAAGGTCCTCCCAGCGAGACATGGCGTCCTCGTCGCTCATAGTCAATGCCTGTGCGCATGATGAGTACGTCGGTTTGTTCTGTCGGGAATTACACAAAAGCCTTACCTGATAGATAGCATGGGCAGTTCCACGGGTGTCATACGGATTGATGGCAATGCAGGAGCGGAAACCCGAGTAGCTATATGAGCCGGTGAACTAGCACATTTCGTCAACACCAAAACAGGATCATGGGTATACACTCAACGCACCTCGCTCAGAATAAGTGGCCGGTACCTTCCCTCCTGACACTCCACGTACTCGTGCGTGCGAAGTGCCATGCCCTCTCGTAAGCTGGTGACCAAAAACGCATCTGCAACAGTCAAGAGCGCAATGTACTGACTGAACGTGACTTCTTGGGTGTGCAAGAAGACGACGGGCTGATAGGTGAGCGTCGAGTAGGCAGCGTTGACACGTGCGACGACGTCAGCGACACCACCTGCCAGCTCGTTGGATTCGGTGGTTTGAAGAGCAACTTGGATGAGGACGACCTAGAAGAAGGAAGCGTCAGTCTATTGAACAGCCCTATCAGCAAGAAACACGTACCTGGCCTTGAAACTCGGGGTGCTTCTTCAAGAAACGTTCAAAGGCTTCGATCTTATGCCTCACTCCCTGTATAAGAACATAGATGAGAAAAAGCAGAGAAGAAATCCCACGACGATACAAACTTGAATCTCATCAAGTTTATCACGACCGACTATCATCTTCATGCCAGCATAGCGCTGTCTCAGGAGTTGTACCCAATACGAAACATCGGGCTCACGCCTATTGATCAAATCAGTATCGCCTACGGACTACATCGAGGATAAACGTACTTTTTCTCCCTCAAAGCACCGACGTCGATACCCATAGGAAACACCCCGACGTCAACGAAACGCCCCTTGAGCTCGCTTTTCGAAGGAGCCCCATTCACACCAGACGTGCTCCCAAAAATGCCCTCGACCTGGATACCTTTTGGTAGAGCCTCGAGGGCCAAGATGCGGCTGACGGTCTGCCTAAAGTGTCGTGCGTATCCCGCGGTCTGAAATCCAACGAGATCTGCTGCGAGGACACCGCGCAGGAGGGAGTCGCGCACGGCCAGGCATCGGAAGATCTCGGAAGAGGGGAAAGCGACGTGAAGGAAGAACCCGATGGGTGCGTTGGCGAGCTTAGGATTCGCGCGGAGGAGCGCGGGAAGGAGCATGAGGTGATAGTCATTTACCCAAACTAGGTTGGAGAAACAGAGACCGATGAGATCTCAATGCCAAAGGTGGATAGAAGTGATGGAACTGACTGATATCGCCCTCACGATAATTCTCGATGATGACATCCGCAAAACGGTTGTTGACGGCCATGTATTGTTTAAAGGACGCGCTCTCGTAAAAGAGTTTCGTCTTGGGGGCATCTGGAACAGCATAATGCAAGCAGGGCCATAACACCTGTAGCACAATAACCGTTAGATCCTATTCCTGGACAAGGGATGATAAAGACGCCACCTGATGACAGAACTCGTCGTAGCAGCTCTCGAATTCTGCATCAGGGATCCAAACAGGGACGCTTGAACACATCTGGCGCATCCTGAGGTTAATGCTTGCGCGAAGATCGGGGCCGAAATTGTCTGTGCTGTTCCCAAGGGTGCCCACCCATAGTGTCTGGGTGAGGCGGTCTTTGACGCTGTCTACAGCATTCTTCAGACCGCCGTTACAGTGTGAGTTGGGGGCGGTGTGCCAAGCATGGCTACCCTCGATGGCATTGGTAGGGTAGCTATCACCAGGGCGACGAGAGGACGAACGAGACTGTTTGCGTTGGAGACGAGCGGTGTGTTGCACGTCTTGATGAGTGGTCTGAAACTTGCGTGGTCTCGAAGAGAAGGTGAATGAGCGGTCGATGCTGGGGAGACCAGGGGGAGGGGAAGGAGAGCTAGACGCAGAAATTGGGGTGCCATTTGGCTGAGGACTAGCTAAGCTAAGGAACTTTGCGAACGGATTGGCAGGTTCACTCGGAGGAGTGGACAGGGGCGTGGTAGCACGAGACTAGATGAGCACCGTGAGAGCTCTGGCGTAGAGGACAAGCTTTGGAAACGTACTTTGAGATCCTCGACAATGCTCTTCAACGGAGGGTTGGCTCCCAGCGATCTGGATGGCTGGTGACGGAAAGGAGTTCCGTTGGGGATTCCGGCAGTGCCATTTAACTGCGCAGGCGGGCTTTTGGCGGGAATATCTGGAGTCGGGGGGTTGGACTCTCCTAAGACTGCAGTCGTCGGTAGAAACAACGAAGCGATGATGACACGGTGGTTCCGGAATGAGCTCATGGTCGTTGGGGATGGCGGGCGCTAATAAAATTTTGAAAAAGCTGGCCCGTTGAACGATCACACAGCAACAAGACCCTTTGGGGCTAGAAAAGGGGTTGAGTTGGTGTACGGTAGCGTATTATGTGTGGTAGATGGGGCTGCTCGAAGAATCGACGAAGATCATAGAATCATGGCAGCGGAAGTAAAATTTTCTGTCGATGATGGGCGGGCGGGACAAGAACGCTACGACGGTCGAAAGTTTATGTATCCTGTGCTTGAAAGAATAATAAATTGATTATTCCGACCTGTACAATCCTTGTTGGCGAGTCATCTCTAGAAACTGCACCCAGGAAATCTGGCGGAAAACTCTGAAACTGGTAGTAGACGCATCGATTAGGAAGACCGCTGCCGCCTTCTTTACGATTAGAAAACGGCTCTTGATAAGCCTCATTAATATTTGTTGCACGTTCGTAGCCATCAAACCCGTCACCAAGGACCCCGAAAGCACCGACCCAGTGTCATACCTAAATTGTCATCCATTCAAAGTACGGATAGCTTCGGAGCGACTTCCCCCGATTTGACACAGAGCGGCTCTCTATTTTGAAGGCCAAGTCCGACGACATCAACGACAGCAAAGAAAACCAGTAAAGCCCAGCTTAATCTGATAATCTCAAGGGGCAATTGAAACCGACACGAATATAAGTTCTCCCATGAGAACAAGTTCATCATTTCAACTCGCAAGTTCCGAACAGCCGTAACCTGGAATCTTTACGACCCATGACACGCATGTGACAATTCGTAGACGATGTCCGTGAAGCCTTGGAAATAATCAAGTTACGCCCGGAGCGTGGAGCGTGAAGGTTTACACGATTGATTCGGAACAGACGTAACCTCGAATGTTTAGGACCCGGGTGCGGCGCAACGAGGAACACGGGGAGAAGCAAAGGCTGAGCAGGGGTCACCAGTCACCCTGATCGTAAGGTGGGGAAATGCTGTCATTCCCCGCCGCTCCTTGTTTACAACTTGAAGCTCGCACAGCGAGGGTTACATACGGAAAACCGCGTCAAATGACCTCCCCCTATTTGAAGGTTCCAACGAACTAACATGCGATGTTCCGGCCGTGTATTCCAGGTTGCAATTCTCTCCGCGCAAATTCAGCGCGACGATTGGGAGTAGTACTACCCCCACGTGTGGAGCCTCGTATCTCTCCGGGACATGACGTGAATCAGAGCCTCGGCAGTTTCTATGTGCTACTTGCGGAGATCAGGAAAAGTCCTCGACTCGTCTCAGGTGTAGTCCAGGTTAATGATCATTGTCTTCTTCCTTGCTAAGAGACACGGTTTAAATTGGTGGTATAATTTCAAGCGCTATTTACTTATCGTAACCTGCCACAAGGCTCAGCCTTCTTGAACAAGATGAAACTCGGAACTTGTACTTCAAAGCTTCAAGCGCGGACTTGGGGTTGCTGCCCCAACAGTCGCGTCTCACGTTGAGGCAGGCCTGCCTTGTATCCGTATCTCCGGAGTCCGAGGTGCTCATAAACGTGCGTGCCATGTTTTGTCACCCAAAATATCTGGTTATCCCACCTCTCGAGCTATTCTCGTCGATTTCAGCTTTCACCATAGACCCTCATAGACCGCCTCATCAATCATCGCCTACAAAGTGCGGATCGGCGTCCCACCATGGTAAACTTCCGTGATCCTGACATGTCAAGTTCTATTTATGGCTGTGGCACCAACCGCCCTTCGTATTTTGTTGAATTCAACGCTGGGCTACTAACCACCACTACCTCCATCCGATATAGGATTCGACTCTTTGTCACGAGCTTCAGGCCTATTCTTTCTGACATAAGAAACCCTCCTTATAAATGCCGTGACTCATGCGAGGCTCGAGAAATC
The DNA here is from genome assembly GCA_014904835.1 of Paxillus ammoniavirescens. Taxonomy (NCBI): domain Eukaryota; kingdom Fungi; phylum Basidiomycota; class Agaricomycetes; order Boletales; family Paxillaceae; genus Paxillus; species Paxillus ammoniavirescens. Next base: position 25,596 of record MU121099.1, read on the forward strand.
GCTGCCAAGGGTGGTCTCCGCTAATTTCACGCTGAATTCCACTAGGAAAATGCACTGGACCTTTTACTGAACCTAACAGAGTTTGCTATTCACAGTGACAAGAGTTAAAGTGTACAGGTACATCGTTGTTCGGCGTGAACAAGCCGCTCAATGGAAAAGTGCCAAGCTGCCCATAACTACTGCAACGAGACCGGACATTGTCACCATCTCCTTTCTGGCACCACCCGTACTCGTGGGGGATGCAGACGCAGTAACATTGGTGCAGGAGGTCGCATTGCTTGGAACCGTCGCGCTAGCAGACAAGGTCAAGTCTGCACACTGTTGATTCATTCGTTGATTGGTTGGTTGATTAGATCGGTGTTCATAGTAATTTGGAACGGTAGTATGGATCGGAGAATGGATAACGAACCTGATAGAGCTGGCCGTCACCACTGTCATAGATCATCTGAATGGTGACGTTTGCGCCATCTTGAATGCCGGAGACACCAGCTTTGGCGAGGTCTACTGGAAAGCAAAATTTCCCTGTACCGCTCTGCTTGAAATATGGGACGACCAATTGGAGACCCGAAGAGGAGTTGAAGTCTCCAAAGGATGTCGGGTCTTGCTTCGTGGAAACAATGACCCCGACTGTGTGATAGGATTCGTAAGTTAATTCGTTTGATTGCTCTGGGATCAGATGAAATTTACCGGTCCACTCAGGATGCCCGCTGTTGAAGTTGATCATCCCGTTGCTGAGGGGAAAGACTGTGCGGTTGGGCGCCGCATCGTTATAACCGTCTGCGGTGGTCGTAATCAAGAACGCGAAATTTCAGTATTAATATCTGCTACTGACCGCAGAACGTCGGCTCTTGCTTTGCAACAAAGACACCCCTTGGCAAAGGATACTGGAGTTGGAAGTGTGCGTTTGCGACCGTGGCAAACACAACAGCAAAGGTGAGGGCGGTGAGGCGCATACTGCTATGTAGTCGAGACGTTTGTTCTTTTAGAAAGTTCGAGTCCTTCCAACTTCAAGTTCGTGAGGCGAATTTCGAGCTTGAACAGACACCGTTCACGCCTTCAAGTTTGCTCTTGCACAGTTTAAATATTACATCGGATAGGACGGGGAGCCATAGGTGGACGTTTGCTTGGCCCTGCAGGCTCACTTTCTACGTTCATCAAGCGCCACATGTTGAAGTTGGAGTCAAATCATGTCCCCTGATCGACAATGCACAAGTACTTACGGCTTTGATACAGTGGAGCAGCAGTAGAGTCCCAACTAGTTATCAGGGGTAGTCTCGGCCCCATCGGGTTGTTCAAGACTTGGCAACCTTCGTCCCACTGGCACGGGACGCCGATCGCTGGTGCTCGTCCCTATCGCCGTGCTCTGGAGTTGCAGAAGGTAAGGTTTGCGCGATCATTGGAAGCAAATTACCTGACAATAGCGCTGCACAGCACTTTGCCTAGTCTTGAAGCACCATTCCTCGAGAAGGCCGCAGGCGTCCGACGATGCAGCCTCATCTGCCAAGGTGAAGTTCCAAGACTGCAACCGCCGAAGAAGCCCTGGGTGCCTTGGGCCAAGCGATCATTCTAATGGGACTGCTGCCGCTGTGCACATGAACCCTAGGGACATTCCCCTCATCCATAGCCCCTCATGACATCCCCCGTGGGATGATCCAAGCGATTCGGTTGACATGCATTCTGTATCATAGGCTGGCTGTTATGTGAGTCACATGTGAATCAATAGGACGTTCAACGAACGGCGCATATATCATTTCATTGACATGAGGCCTTGGCATTGGAAAGAGTTATTGTTTGGACGCGTGCAGGGTGATTCACGTTCAAGTTCAATGAAAGCGCCAAGTATGGTCATCCTTTGCAAATCCTTTGTACATTAGAGTTCTTCCTACAGCTAGGCCTGCATATCTCTTGTAATCCTCTTGCATTGATAATGTATGATGTTCCTTCTGTAGGATATATGAAGTATAATCGAATTTGGGGAGGTTGGATCATCTTCCGGCTTGGAGGTGTGTGCGCACCGTCTTTCGCCACCTCGGCGTCCAATATGTCGGATCCGATTATTTTCACCAACTCCCAGTTTCTGACGTCTCGGTTATACTGGCCGAACCGATGGGGGAGCTCCGTCGGAATTATTCTTCCAGGTCACGATCAAGATGATGATCAATCGATGACACTTGCCAGCGAAGCCTTGGGTCTTTCAGTTAGACATTCACGACCATACCTCGCCGACTCGCAATGCAACATCCTCGCAGGCGGTGCGACGAGTGTTGTCGGTAATATCGGGGATGTGTGACAGCACGCTCACCGTCACCGCCAGCGAGTAGTCGACGGCCCTGTCTGTCACGGTGGTTCTTTGGTTAGCGTAGCCTTCGATTCGATTCTGTTCACGTTGGACTCGGACTTTTGATCCAGTTAGCGAGTAGAAGCTTGCAGAGCTGCCGCCTCTGCATGGCGGGGTGCTCGCTGGAAACAATATCCCATAGATCGATTGACCGATATCCAACCCAGGATACAAAGGATGTAAATGAGTTACATTACAGGTCGTGTTTTTACATCATGGTACAGTACTAGGAATAGTACTAGAAAAATACAGACATGCTGATCGTGTTTCTGACGACAATAACGTTTGGTCACTTTTGCACTTCTCCATGCATTAGCTTTTTGCCAGCGTCGACTTTATCATCCTCTCTGGTAATTTTGCCTGCGAGTACCTTAACTTCTCCTTTAACCTTCGCCATGAATCCGACCTTTTTCGCAGTGCTCTCAGACTGACTTCCTTCCTTGCTTGTCGGAGAGGTAGGTAATGCCGGAGGCGCTTGTTCCAAATAATTCGGGGAGGTCTCCGAAGCGCTGGCGCCCAGGGGTGGAGGGTGTAACTGGGCGGGGTGGTAGTCCCCACCGTATCCTGCCTTTTGAGGAGATGTGGTATGCTTCTGCGTCTTCCCTTCCTCCCGAACATCCACTTCTTTGCCGGAGGCTTGTTTGTTGTGTGAAGGTTTTTCTTCCTGCCTATGGGTTTCGCCCTGATAATCTCTTAGACCTAACGTCTGTAATGATACCCGCGATCGGTCACGTACCTTCTCGCGCCCTGCTTCTTTCAAACTGCCGGCACTAATCGTCGCCTCTTGTGGCTTCTGGGCCTGTGTGATATCATCTGATGGGCAGTGTGGCCCTTCGCGATCCTCTGTGGTATTGGCAGTTAACTCAGTGAAGTCATATAAAGCGGATCGTACGAACCATCTTTACCCAAAGTCCTACCCAACATACCAACACCAGCAGCGGCAGCCGTCTTTCTCTCCCTACCCTCGCCCGGACCTGCCTGATCCTCCGTCCCTTCGCGTCCCGGGGCATTCTCCCGTGACTCAGCTGGTGGTCCCGGGAGAGCTGTGGTACCGGTTTTAATACCTCCCGCTTCTTTGGTCACCTCGCTCGACTTGCCTGGCAAAAGTTTCTCTTGCATGAGTTTTTCCTCAGCAGGAGGTGCAGCTTCAGGGAGCGCAGTTTTCTGGTAATCTGCGTCAGGCTTTGATTGATCGTCCTTGACTCCAACGGTTGCTGGAAGCCTTTCGGTCCCCTCCGCGCGATCTGCATATGAGCGGGGAGCGGGGGGAAGGATAGGTTCATCCTTGGAGGGTTTGGAAACTTGAAATGGCTTCACGTCTTTCCCTTGTTGTTCCCCTTCCTGGGTATGTGGTCGAGACTGTGGAGTATGAGAACCGTTCGCATGTCGAAGAATGAACGAACAGGAATGACGAAACACAAGTGAGAGACGTGGCCTAAAGCACAAATAGAGTCTAGGTCCTTGCTTGCTTCATGATTCGATAGTCAAACATGGAAGGGTAGCACGAGCAGAAAAGTTCGAAAAGAAAGAAGAAGCAGGGATCCGATTTGTGACTTACCTCGTCCTTCCTGGTAACTGGCACAGCGGCTGCAGCTGCAACCGGCACTAGAGTTTCCCTCCGTGGTGTCTCTTTTTGTGGAGTACCACTCGATCGTGCTGCGGCTTGGTCCCTTTCTTCCCGCTCATCTGGTAGGAGAGCGACGCTCGATTCGGAAATACTTCCAGGGAGTGAACCAACACCGCCGGTATGCTCTGAAGGTTGAGCCCCTTTCAGCTCGGTGCTGGGCAGGGAAGTGCTAATATGCCGTCCCTCTCGATGATCATCCTCGGAGGCTACATGCAATCAATCCAAAGACAAACTGACGCGAGATAGAGACGTACACCAGTATGAGACAACAGTATCTTTGATGTTCTGCGGGATAGGCAAATATGCAACCGCGGTCTGACCGGCGTATTCAACTCCTCGTTCAACTTGTGGCATGTATTGCTTGGCAGCGTGCACGACGGATGCGCCAATGGGCCGGTCTTTCGAGTCAGAATCCGTTTTTAACTCGGATTCCTTATTCAGCTCTTTTGGGTACGACCCAGGCAATTCGAGCTCGGGTGTGACCAATTTTGTAGCGGTCATGGCAGGGACATCGCCCATCGCTTCGTCTGTAGGGCGGTCACCGCCAGTGGCTTTCTTGACGGATTCAGAGGACAGTATGGATTCGGTAGCGTTGGCCCACTCCTGTGCTGGTGGTCCAGTGGGTACAGATGGGATTTCAGGTGGTGAAGTACGACTTGACATTTATCTGCGATGAAATAATGTATAGCGCTCGAGGATGGTGAAGGAAAAAGCAAGAGACTAAATGGTGTCGCAAGGTTGGGAACAACTATTTAGCTGGACGTACGAGCTGGTGATGTCATGCCTAACGGTGAGGTCATGTGAGTGAAACTTGTTTCACTCCACGAATCCGTGACGAGTCCGCGATCCTGGACTCTCATCTTGGGCGTTCACATCGAAAGAGGTTGCTGTCGATGATGTTGGACACAATGTATATGACCAAGCACCAGTGGTAGAGCTGCTCATAAATACCCAACCAATAGGTTTGTTGATAGCCCATCGAGAAGTCTGACGTGCGAACACACGGTATGTACAGTTTCAGGCCATTTACAGATAAAAGGTAAAGGGCAATTACACATCTAAAACTTTACTTTTGACCATAAAATGCCAAAAGGGTTCAGAAAACTTGGAAAGCTTTGGCAATACAGGCCTTATATTTCACCCTCAAAATGCGACAAATTTAAATTTGATATTTTATTTAAATAAAATCTGTAAATGTCCTCGAAATGGTCAGTACTTGTGTCACGCATGGAGCTTCTTGAGCCACGTTCCCACGTTCGCAAAAAAGCCTCAAACTGACCAGGAATGAGGCAAATCAGCCCATGCCCACCAGCTACTCGATACGATTACAGGTCCCTCACAAGCTTCAACTTGCAGGTCCCATTGGGCTAATTCACCGCTCAGGTATTCCCAGTGCTCGAGCTCGCAAGTTTCAAGGACGAACGATGACCCACCCCATCAACACTGCACGATGCTAGAAATTGGAGTGAACACTAGCGCTGGATTACTCACAGACGCAGCAAAATGGGAGCGCAGTCCTCCAGAAATGACGCTGTGTCTGTGAGCCATTCATCGTTGGAGACCTGCTATCCAGGTATCTCAGGCCACCAGTACTTCATATATAATTCAACTTACAGTTCGATGCCGGGCCTCGCCCTTTGTTTTGCATATCCGCTCAACTATCGCAAATGGATCACGTTCACAGTCACACCTTCGGATAGGTAAGTGACACCTAATTTCAGTGCACTTGCACCTAAGTGTGGTTGCCAACACTGCTAAGTGCTTCCAACAAAATACCCCTGCCAGGCTGCGGGGGGCGTAACTGGTGAGTCTTCACGGGGATACGGGTAACTGTTCATTTTCCGAATCTCATTTACCTGATCAATCCCGCATCGACTCGCCGGCGAATACAGTTTTATCACAATTTTGCACTCCTTGCTCCTCAGCCTGCACATGGCGGTGAGCGGTTGTTCCTTATTTGGTAACGTACTCCCAGGCTCCAGATCGTGAGCGTCAACTACACCGTCGCACTTGACTCTTGACTAAACCACTAGCATGACCTGGCTTACGCTTGCGATCTGTCTTTGTACCATCACCCCCAGTCTTGCTGACGATAATGGCATGGTTATGTCGATGGATGGACCCATGGATCTTGCCATGGGCAATATGCTACCTTACTTGCACTTCACACCAGGAGACACTCGTCAGTGATCTTCATTGCCCCCTTGTTGATTCCAGAGACTCAGAAAACTTCAGTGTGGTTTATCGGCTGGGTTCCCAGTAGTACAGGTGCGATGGTAGGCGCATGCATCGGTCTTTTCTTGCTTGCCCTCGTCGAACGATGGGTAGCGGCATGTCGGGCATTGATGGAATTTCACTGGAGCACGAGGTAGGCCAGGTTTTTGTAACGACATACGTGCGGTACCTGACATGTCGAAAGGGCAAGTATCCTAACCGCCGACAGATCAAACACCTCTCCTGCTCCTGCATTACCTTGCGCAGGATCCAGGCAACTGATACCGCCGTTCATTCCCTCTCATGACATTACGAAAGGTGTCATGTTTGCAGGGCATGCTCTTATTACCTATCTATTCATGTTGACCGTCATGTGAGCTCTCAATTTTCTTCATGGTCTGCTCCTCCTGAGCAAGTCCTCCAGGACCTTCCAACTTGGCTTTATATGTTCGCTCATAATTGGGTTGGGAGTAGGGGAGACCCTGTTTGGGCGGTTCTCTTCGTTTGCTCACGTCCACGGATAGAAGTCATGAGATCACCCACAGGGAACAGCTGTCATATGGGACCCTGACGATATCTTTATGAGTTCACTGGCAGGAGATACTTTGATTCATTGTTTCCTAGTCTCCGTACAATTCCAATCAATATTTGTCCATATAAGTCATGTGAGATCACTAACGCTTGGCTTCGCAGAAAGCCCAGGCACAGCGAAAGGTACCAGAAATATTATCAGCCGTGGCCACGTTCTGTAGTATGTAGTACTATGCACGTACTGCGGCTCAGCGGCTCTGCGATAGTTAGGAATCCAGCTATTTGAACTAACAGGGTTATCAACGGACGAATGACAACTTGAATGTTGGACTGGCACGCCACGCCCTGGACCTGAACAAAACACTGACAAATAGATGTGAAATTCTTTTTCCTAGTTATCTAATCAACGTGGTGACTGGTGACCTTCCACACCGGTTGACCCAGCGCAGTCCAAGTGCTGGTCGTTCAAATTCGCCTGAAATTTGAACCACCGTGACCCACACTCAAGATCACAGAAATGTCTGCGGATACTCCTCCAGTAATCCCGAGTAGTCTACAGATCTACAAGTGAGTCATATGACAGACATCGCTCACAGTAACTTCATCAGTCTTCCACAGTTCATACGTGGAGGATCCCAAATGGCAAACAAAGTTCACAATTGTCTGGTGCTCCGTCTTGGGACTAGCCATCGCTACATCTCTGCCGTCGCTCGTGCTTTCCTTGAGGAATGGCCGCTTATTTAAGGGGTTGCTCGGCGTCTCTGAGGATTTGCAAAGCAGGGGATACACCACCCTGATAAACGACAAAATTCTGCCTCCTCCGTCAAGTCGCAAAGTATCTAAATTCTGGTTTTCGTTTCTATCTGTTCGACAATGGTCTTTGCCATTTGTCGAGCTGAATGCAGGACAGAGTAAAATCAAATTCTCTCACGATTTCCCTTCTCGGCTCACGGAGACGGTCTTCAGTTTTCATTCTTGCATCGTACCTCGCGGTCACATTGGTTTGTATCATTCAAGACGCTCCCCTCGTATCGAATCCAAATCGAGCGGGTAAGCCAAAGCTCGCCCGTTGTCTTGGAGCATTCACGAACACTATCCTTCTAGGTTTTCTCGCTCTCGCCCAGCTCCCGGTTGTGTTTCTATTTGCGACCAAAAATTCCATCCTTTCTCTTTTACTTGGACCGGGAAACGGTTATGAGAAGCTCAACTTCATTCATCGGATGGCTGGGCGACTGATGTTCCTTGCCGCCGGGATACACGGTTCTCTTTGGATCCGAAACCATCTAGAATACGGTCTACCAATTCTTGGCCCCCAGAAGGAAACGTCGGGTGTCGCTTCCTTCACATTGCTCTGTATAATTGTCCTATCGTCACTTCGACCTGTCCGAAGACTCTTCTATGGATTCTTCTTTCTCGTACAGTGAGGGAAACTAACCCATTTTCCGCTCAGAATACTCACGAATTTGCATGTAGTGTACTCATGTTCGTCGCATTTTTCGTCACTGTGTGCTATCACACGATATATGCGTCTCCGTGGATATTTCCTCCTCTCGCATTCTATGGTGCAGACATGTTGCTGCGCATGCTACGCTACCGCTTCAAGGATGCGACGCTTACCGCCCAGGATAAATTCATCACCATGGTAAACCTTGGAAGTTTCGACAATGTTTAGTTCTGACGTTAGCATCTCAGGTGCATGTCAATGACTGCGACGATGGCTGGCTAGCAGGCCAACACATCCGACTTCGGGTGTTTTTCTCCGGCCGTGTCCTGGAGAGTCACCCTCTGACCATACTGTCTGCACCGCCGTCGCGCTCCTGTCTCTCCAATCCTGGACTGATACTTGGAGCACGAGTGAATGGGGATTGGACCCGAGCGTTGAATGAATTCACACGCAAGGAGCAGGAAAGGCTGCAAGCGCTGGACGTGACAATGAAGAACGTATCTGTTCCAGCACTGGTCATGCTTGATGGACCCTATGGCGGTTCGAGTGTCGACCTTGGCCAGTTTGAAAGTGCACTTTTGGTCGCCGGCGGGTCCGGCATCACATTCACCCTCGGCCTTCTAGACGATATTGTGGCCAGATGCGTCAAGCTTGGACGGCCTGGAGGTGAGCGGACTCGAAGGATCGAGTTCGCATGGTGCATCCGATCTTTCGGTGAGCAATTTTCTGGTGTTAGGAGATCAGTTACAAACTTTTTTGTTTTTCGCTTATCCTAGGCCACATCGCCTGGTTTGCGCCGATGTTGATGGACATCGCAAAGGTCGCTTCCAGGTCCTCTGTCGATCTTCATATCTCTATCTTCGTGACTTGTCTTTGCGATCCAGAAAGCATCGCTCCTATTCTGAACTGTGACGTGACAATGACGCGGCCTGAGGTTTATGGTCTTCTTCGGGACCTCACGAACCCGCCTTCCTCATCTGCGAGCTCTGTTGAGGAGCGAGCGGAGAAGCCGGCCACGCAAGGTGACTGGGCTGGTCGCGGAGGCGGAGTCGCTGTGTGCGCGAGTGGACCTGAAAGGCTGACGACGGAAGCTCAGAACGCGGTAGCTAGGCTTGGTGTGAGCAGAGGCATTGAACTTGGCGGGGTTGCCATCCACGTCGAGCGTTTCGCCCTGTAAGGATAGGATATTGGAGTTTCGTGGACATTTAGCAGTGTAGACGTGTATTTGATATCTGGTGCCCGTAAGCTGGCCCATCATGACTGTAATCACGGATCTATTTCAATTGATTTGTTCTCGCGTGTGCCAAAACCCAAACTACAGGTGGTATCCATTGCAAAGCGTTAACAGGCCATGGTGATATGCGACTAAGGACTGCGTGTGTGTGCGATAGGCTTACAACTGGGAGTCAAACTTGCCCTATCAACGTAGAAGCCGACCAACCCAAGACTAGCTGGGCCTTAAGCTTCAGGTGTTAATTCTGGGATAGTAATGACGGCGGCCTCCACGACGAAGTCTGGGGTTGGTGGATAATTGTACTGGTGCCTGCTCGTGGAACGGAACACGGAACGGGAAAGGACTTGATTACGGTGCCAGTGCTGCACGTGTCCACATTATGTAATAATATATGTAGCGCCTTGACTAACCGTGAATTACCAACGCCGACCTGCCGCATCACCCTGAAAGCTCTTGACAGTTGAACTTGAGCGGCGAACTTGGATTATCATCTGACGGCAACTTCAAGTTAACTCAGTTGCTTAGAAGTCCTGTTTCGAGTCTCCGGTCACCAGACCACTTCCGAGTGCCGCCACGCGTTCTCTCGGCGAACTTGCTAAAGTCGCTGGTCTCAGTCATTTGTAATCACAGCAGATGACGCCGCTCACCAACGCTCTTGCTAATTCAATATTAAAGCCAGATGGATCGTTGAACCTTTTAAAATCCTAACCTTCAACTTAGACTTGCTCATATAGCTGGCTTTCGAACACTTGTGGCCATGAAGAAATCTGTTTTCAATTCTATCGTAGACCAGTGGTCCACTGTTCCTTCTGTCGAGACAGCCGATCTGTCAGGAAAGACTGTCGTAGTTGTTGGGGCTAATGTCGGCATCGGTTTCGAGGCCGCAAAGCACTTTGCTCGCATGAATCCGGCCAGGCTCATCATTGCTTGTCGCAGTGAGAGCAGGGGTAAAGCAGCCTTGACAGGTACGTAATTTCGAGTTCCTGGGTTAAATGTTACTGAGGTGTTTTATTTTGATTTCAAGATATCCAAACCGAAACTGGGTGTCAGAGCTGCGAGCTCTGGCAAGTCGACCTTGCCAATTTTGCTTCCGTGAAAAACTTTGCGGAGCGATTTCAGCGAGAATGTCAACGACTCGACATCCTGGTCATGAACGCTGCTATTTTGGCAAGATCGTACGAAGCGACCGTTGATGGTTGGGAGTCGAGGTTGGTGAGATCTTCTGAACTCTGAACTTTGACCGAATCATCTTTTCAGCATACAAGTTAACCACCTTTCAACGGCCCTCCTATCGCTACTGCTCCTGCCTCACATGATATCAACCGGGAAGAAATTTGGGACCACTTCCCGCTTGGTGGTCGTCTCCAGTGATGTACATTATTGGGCAGTGATCAAGGATGAGGTCAAGCAATCATCCAATCCGATAGCGAAGCTCGGTAGCAAAGAGTATAGTACTCCTGAGTAAGCTATCACAGTACCCTCGAACACGGGAAAAGCACTAACAAATGGTGTTATTTCAAGATATATGCGTGCCCGCTACTACCATACCAAACGTAAAATTTTGTCAACACTTTTTTGTACTTTCCAGGAGCTGATTGGAAACATAGTTCTGAACGTCTTCTTCGCGCGCGCTTTGCAAGCCCAGATCCAGTCTACTACACCCCTAACTGTGAACGCTGTCAACCCTGGTTTTTGTTACTCCAACCTGAGGCGCAGTTTCTACGAACGTCCGTTCACAAACATGATCATGTATGTTTGGGAGAAGGCCCTGGCGTGGACGTCCGAACAGGGAAGTCGTCAACTCATATATGCCGCCGTTGCCGGACGGGACAACGAAGATCACATGAAGGGTGCCTTTGTCAGTCACGCCGAAGTCGTTGAACCTTCCGACTTCGTGTCGAGTGAAGAGGGAGGGGAGATGCAGGGAGCACTTTGGGTGAGTTTTTATGATGTGTTATGCTTGCGCATTCTCACGTCCGTTCGGCAGAAGGAGACCGTTGAGATATTGACGAAAGAAGCTCCTCAGCTTAAGTCGATTCTTCAAGAGTATCTTGAGGGTTAAAGGGTATAGATGATTGCGCAGTGTCAGTATCCATGTGATAGTATAACGTTCGCGGTCGCCCATTGGGCCGCCCCTATTCACAAGCTGTATCCATCTTCATCATGGTTTGCATGGACATCCGGGTAAGGTGCTCGTCAGCTTGTCTGGGTGCCGTGGTATGTGAGGACGACGAAGACCAGAGGAGGGCCCTATGGAGGAGTGTAGCGATTCTGTTCTAAGCAATGATGGAAAGAGGTTCATGGGTGAGCTGTAGTTTTGCGTGGTCGTTTCCCCAGTTGCTGACTCTGGAGACTTCCTAGCAAGGGACAGCTCCAAGGTTTCGAGACTAGGCGTATATCGTTGCATAGCTTTGGCGTTCGTGTGATATACAGGTGTGGAATGGCGCGTAAAAGTACAAAGAGCGCAGTGCAGAAGGCCCTATTCCTGGTGATATTGACCTGCTGAGCAACTTGTTAGGTATGTTCTTTGATGTGCACCCTAATCACGCGCTCACCATTTAGTCCACTAGCGGTCACCGCGTCTCCATGATCGCCAGGTACAAGCTCTGCTGGTCGTCCTCCCCGAGGGGTATATCCCTGTCCACCCTACAGCTGCTCCACTCACACACAAAGCGCGACACAAGTCCACACGTCAAGGACGGGCCCAAAACCCTGTCATACCAGAATCACGTGCGCGAGGAAAATCATGACGTGTACGTGGCATGTGGCATACAAGATCGCTGAATTTGAGTGTCATGCTGGGTGTCTAGGATCACGTCCGTCCCCACTACCGGCTTTGGTGTCAGAGACGGAACAATGCCTCAAGGCGGATCCGAACAGTCCGTCAATCGAAACCCGCTTCTTCGCTGCCTTCTGAACGTGCTCTTGGCAAAAGAAAACGATATTTCTGCGAGTCATCGTCTGTGCTGGCCGGTCGTGCTAGTAGCACCGGTGGTGAGTTATGTCTGACAAATTCCATAGCGAAATATGGCTTACGCTCGGTGTACTCACATCCTGCATCAAAAAGCGTCGATTCGGTGAGCTGTAGAACATCTGCACACGCGTTTCAAAGTCCATGCACATCAGTCAGTGTATCCAGTCCACCCACCCGGTCAGGGTCGGTCCTTACCGACATCCTTTCCCAAAATCTTCCCCGCAGATTTTAACGTCTCCTGCCCCGTGGCCACCTTGCTCAACTTGCCTGGCGAAGGTTTCTCTGGCACGAGCTCTCCCCCTGCAGGAGGCGTGGCTTCAGGGAGTATGCTGTCCCTGTAATCTGTGTCAGGATTTGGTGGATAGTCCTTGATCCTAGGGGCGCTTACGCTTCAAAAGCATTGAACACGGAGTTCCTCACGAAAGAAAAGAAAAAATACAATTCATCGACTTACATCGTCCTTCCTGACATACCATTGCCGGCTGTATACGGCCCGGAATATTCGCCTCCTCAGTCCAAGTTCTTTCTCTACCAAGGCAGGCTTCTCGATGATTTTTCTAGATATGTCGCCCCTGGGAAACTGACAGCGCCGCTTTGAGATGAGCAGATGGGCCTGAGTGATACTTCGAATGCACGTGTTCGGTAGATGAGGATGCTTAACGTGCTTGTTCAACGTGTTTTGACGGGTGTTGTACTTAGCGACCGCTTGGTCAACAGCCAGGTTCTTCCCGTGGACTTCCAAGCTCAGACGTAAGTGCTAATCCCTCGAGGAAAGAATGGGGACTAACGTCTTCTGAAGGGGCTACTGCCAGTAGCTGGGTATCCACATTCCAGAGTCAACTGTCCGGGAGGCACTGCCGTTCTCTGCGAAACTTCGACAGCCGGAATCTGACCTGATGGCTGAGAAAGAAGCTTATATGTGCTTCGTCATTACTTCTGTCGTTTGACCGTTGTAAGATATTCTTGTTCTGCACAGCGTCGACAAATGCCTGAAAATGTGTGGGCTGGAAGCTTAAGCAGTTGCTATTGTTGGTTCCCTAGGTGTCGAGCACAAAAAACGTCGGAGTAGAGCTGGCTGCGAAGGTAAGATCTACCGCCATCAATGTGTGTCGTGGTTCTCATGCCTCCATGGTTTAGCCGAAATCACTACTTTCCTTGATGAACCAACTTCCGGTCTGGATTCGTAGTCCGCCTCATCATGGCCTTCCTTTGTGAACTCGCTGACAATGTACAGGCTATCCTTTGCACGTGAGTCAGCTCAGCCCTTCGACGTACAAGCACAGCTACTGATATTCGAGCTGTTGAAGAATCCATCAGCCTTCGGCCGAAATGTTCCAGGTCTTCGATCGACTGCGACTGCTCCGCAAAGGCAGACAAACAATCTATTTTGGCGATATCAGAGAGGAGTGTTCGACATTGCTGGAATATTTTGAAAGGAACGGCGACCCCCATTGTGGTCCTGCCGCAAACCCGTGAGTAACCACTTGTGCCGCATCATTTGACTGTCTAACACGGCACGCTCTGCTACTCAGGGCAGAGTTGGATGTCATCGGAGCAGGCGCAACGGCTGTTTCTTCCACCGACTGGTACCAAGTCTGGAAATCATTCCCCGAGGCATCCGAACTAGACCTTGAGATCGAGCCTATTCATGTGGAGGGACCCGCTCGTGCTCCCCTTGAAAGCGACTCGGAGATACATCAGAGTTCCGGACGTCTTGGATGAGCCAGTTCTCTGCGCTCACGAAACGCGGTTTCGAGAGTTACTGGCGGAACCCGACATATATCTGAGGAAAACCCGTCCTAAACATTGCCGCTGGGCTTCTGGATGCGTTCACAGTGCATCACACAGAGAACACTCTGCTGGGAACTCAAAACAAGCTCTCCGTGCGTGCCTTGCGATGATAAATGTAAAGTGATGCACTGACCTGACCTTTTCGTGCAGTCGGTCTTCATAGTGACGGGCCTTGCTACCCCTCGTTCAACAACTCCAGTCGGCGTTCATCGCGACTTGCACAGTCTACGCAGTCCGCGAGCGCCCTTCTAGGACGTACTCCTTGACAGCATTTCTCACCTCCCAGCTCCTCAATCGTCTCTCTTCTTCCGTTGCTGGCACTGGACGGTCGGATACGGGACCTCCTGCGCGGGCTTCACCTACTTCCTGTGCGCCGTCGTGTTCCCGCTGTACTATACCACATTTGGGCAAGCCATTGCATCGATGGCTCCTTCCGCGATCATCGCATCGTTCCTCTCCCCTAGTTTGTTCTCGTTCGTGATTTTATTGTAAGTCAGCCTTTTTGTTGTACACATACCGTCTTCAAACGACCTCATGACCCCTGCAGCAACGGTGTTTTGCAGCCCTTCGTTCGACTGGGACGGTAGCGCTGGATGTACAGAGTTTCTCCCATCACATACCTTACTGAGGGTCTCCTGGGTCAAGGTGAATCGAAGTCATGATGCTGAGCTACAAGCACCGAGTATGGCCACCACTGGCGGAACTTGGGTACCATGTTTGGCGGTGTCGTGTTCAACGTCAGCGGAGTCCTCTGAGTTGAAAAACTGGGGTTGGCTGACACTGTGTTGTGTACAGATTTTCGCGATTTTCGCGTTGACGTACCTGTACCGCATACGCCGCTAATAGCCCTCTGGAATCTCTCAAGTAACGATTTTCATGGTCTAAGTAATGCAAGTCTGTTTCACTGGATGCACTGGAGTTGGAATGCGCCATGCGCAAGTGCATGGAAGGCAAGGTGCGAGTCTGTATCGAAAACGGGAAGATCCCTCGTTCACATCTGGCAAAGTGGGGCTTGGAGGTTCAAGAAAAGTGCAACCTTCACATTGGTTTGGGACACGGACGACTACTCGATCCAGACGCTGAGTTTCACAACACCACCGTGGTGACAGCCAGCCACAGACCAGGCGTGGGGTAATGTCGTCGGCGCCACCGCTGTCAGCTGCTTGCTTCCATTCGGATGAGCCCCTTCAGTTTATCCGCGTCAAAAAACGATTGGGCGTCTGCCCACACCGTGACGTATGATCTACAGAACAGTCCAGCAGAGCAAGATGTCAACTCACGCTATGTGGCTCTCTTTGAGAGACTCAACTGATCGAGTGTCATACATTCATGCGCGTGTTGTTAACGGGCATCTTGTCTTGGTGCCACAACTTTACTAAGTACGCCCAGATGCTACAGACCACAATTCTGGCGTTTTCTGGTGTTTCGATAACTGTGCTTGTTATCAAAGGCCCACAGGCTTTGTTATACATATGTTTCATCAAGGATAATACGTCAAAGATATGGCGGCACACATACCAGGCTGTACCTGACGAAAACTTTGACTTGAAGTGTCATTGACAGGCCTGCCAATTGAAGTCTTGCATTTGAAGCTCATCATAATATGCGTTAGAACCACAGCCACCATCCTTCACGAGTCATTACTTCAACTTGAATGAGGCGTAGGTGTCGTCCATTTCAAAATGCAGGGTTCGCGTTCACAGCGGAAGGAGTGGAAGGCCTCGTTGCCGCTTTCACCAACCATGGCCGGCTGGCCCACGGCCCGGCTGGGCTCAAACACACGACATCTTGAATCTTGACCGATAATTCTCGCGCCCAAAGGTTCTTATCGATCTCTTCAACAACGACAGCCCGCCACGCGTTATCATACCAGAGGATACTCACGAAACGTGCCTGCAGATCTTTTTAGGAGAATCCCACTTGACGTCTGATTTTCCAGCCTTAAACGAGACTACGATACCTTTTAAATTGTCGTACCTCGACCTTGGTGACCCTGGTGAGCTTCGAAGTATTATTGAGGACTTATCAGTGATTCCTCGTGAGTTCATACCGCATTGGAAGAGTGCTTATACATGCATACTAGGGTCCTCACGGCAGAACCACGCTTGCATTCTCGCTGTACGACACCGCTCGTTGCACACGAGCGACTCAGGAATCGTCACTTGTGACACCCTTTCCAGCCTTCGTCTCAAATCTCGCAGTCTCCGCACGCCGGGACCGATTTCGTTCCTCATTTTTTCCCCTCATTCATCGGAGCCATCGTTCTCCTTCGTGATCGACTACCCCTCTCTTCAACCATTATCCCGACCGTACCATACGACTCTGAATGCAGCCCTCCGCATTTATTGATCGCCGCACCGAGCCAGATTCCCCGGTGTCCAGGACACCATCAATGGGGCTCGACGATCAGGTAAACCGATCTCTTCCAGAGCTAAAGGCTCTTGGCAGCGCTGTCTACAAGGAGGTTTGGAACGAGTTCTACAATTGGGAGCCTGGCTACTGCGACCAGATTCTCGGTACACTGCCCTTACTTGCCGCGAAGACAGAAGTTTTCAAGGTAGCACGAGAGATGATGGTGGGATTCCTCGAGGACACCCGTGATCCGGGACCAGGTCTGGAGACGAAGTATCCGAGGACAGCTGATGTCGTGGTTGCATCCATGACTAACTACGATGCCAATGGACGGGGAAGTATCAAACAAATGATAATGCCAGTCACCACTGTTGATTTAGGTCTTGTACCACCTCACCCAGTATACGAGTCATGTCCTCCGGTGTCCAGAAGTGTTCGCCTTGGTGAACATCACCACGAAGATCTGGCCGCTTTCTTGCCTTACGCAGACGACACGACTTTCCCAGCTATAGAGTACCTAGGTGGCTTCGAGTCCTTTGACTGGGAGACTCCTTTCGATCCTGATTGTGAGTCCTGTTTCGCTGGCGTTGTAACGGATTGTAAGGATGTTGCGGACCTTTGTAGTGGAGATGATCCAGCTGGAGACAGTTCGGCGGCTCCATGTAATGCACGGAATCGTCTTGCAGGATATCAGCCGAATGGGCATTTTTAAACCTCTCTGCATCTCGCACAACACAGGACTTTTGTGGGATCAATCACAGCGGTGAGTCACAGTAAAAGTTGTCAAGGGCTGCCTGGTAAGCATTGATTTAAATTGTGACAGAGACTTTCTCCATTGGCCAGGTGCATTCCAGGTTGCATTAGAAGAAGACCTTCCAAGGAGTCATGCACCTCACCTGGATGATTTGCAAAGCAGATTGACCTCTGTTTTGAGGACATTCTGTCCTAGTTTGAATTGCTTGATACCACTTTGTCAAACTCATGGTATGTGTGATCCATGCCAGCAGAATATGAGGTCGTCCAAAAATACAATCATGTTAATATGAACAGGGAATCTACACACAAATACCTACCTTCCCTCCAAGAAGCCACAAGTGACAGGGGAAAGTATGCGTCTATCTGAGGGGGATCCATGTGGTCCAGGTTGCTTTAGGCTGATACAAGATTTTGACCAATTCATGGTAGGAGTTAAACAGGTCATTGTAGCAATCTTACCCTCATCCCCACCCCTGGCATATAGGAAACACTACCACCCTCTCCTACCAAGGCCAGCAATATAGCATCTCTGGACATACTAGCAACAGTTCTTGGTATTGCACCTGATCTATATCCTTGTCAATTGGCAGTTCTCTGCCTCAAGCCATGTCAAGAGGTATTTTTAATCATTTGGAAAAATTCAAGGCTGAAAAACCTTATGTATAACTAGGTGTTTACACAGCGCTTGCACCTTTTCCCTGATCATACCATTCTCCCCCCTACCAGTCATAGTACATCTGTTGAACCTTCCACTGACGCTGACACAGAGAGAGAGACTAGTCTTTCCTTTGATAACAGTCAACAAAGGAAGAAGAAGAAGAAAAATATTAGGACCAAGTTGGAGTTTGGTATGTATAATATATTACTGTTTAATTGAACTTCTTACTTCTATCTATTTATTTTTCTAGTTGATGAGCCATCTCATTTCAATTGTGCACCGTAAGGAGATTTTATATTGACAAAGGTTATTCAACTTATATTTTGTTTCTGTGATCACTAGACTTGCAGCCTGTGCTCATCCAGGTTTATGTGCAACCAACCAATGTCCATGTTGGTTGGCAA
The DNA here is from genome assembly GCA_014904835.1 of Paxillus ammoniavirescens. Lineage (NCBI taxonomy): Eukaryota > Fungi > Basidiomycota > Agaricomycetes > Boletales > Paxillaceae > Paxillus > Paxillus ammoniavirescens. The sequence continues at coordinate 43,919 of MU121099.1, forward strand.
AACAACATTGCACATTGGCATGTAGATGTGGAATATCATGTATGTACCTTTCAATACTTTTGTGTCAAATTACACATACTAATTTAATTCAAATATAAATCTAGGTGCAAGACAATGGCCACCTTGCAACTGCACCAATGGAAGATGTGTACCTGAAACATGTTCCTGTCAACAGGGTGGGAGAGAATGTGTTCCAGGGATATGTTTGAAATGTGATGCTGCGTAAGCTTATCATCCCTCCTGTATTTTGTCTTCTTGATTACAATTTTCAGGGGTAAAGAATATGCTGTTGAATGATACTAAGCTAATCAGTGATGCCTAGGTCATACCACTGG
>MU121100.1:0-41962 GCA_014904835.1 Paxillus ammoniavirescens
GCCCTTATCAATCCTCCCCCTTTTCCATTATTCCCAAACCTGGCCGTCCAGGCAAGTTTAGATTAGTACAAAATTTTTCCTTCCCCATTTCCCCTTCGCCAGCCAATCCTATCCCTTCCATTAATTCCTTTACCTCCACCATCAACTTCCCCGCCACATGGGGAAATTCTCGGTAGTCTTTCACCTTGCTTCCAAACTTCCACCGGACTCAGAAGTCGCCACTTGAGACATAGCAGAAGCCTATAGAACCATCCCGCTACATCCCTCACAATGGCCAGCAGCCATCGTTCACACCTCGCTAACACATGGCTGTATTGACACCTGCACTGCCTTCAGAGCCACGCCTTCAGCAGGAAGCTACGGTCACCTCGCAGACGCAGCTGCCGAAATCTTCAGACACCGTGGCTTAGGCCCATTAGACAAGTGGGTCGATGATCACATATTCTTCTGCATAAGAACTTCCTATCTGAATGAATACAATCAAATCCGAGCCGACACCCATCGCGAGATAGAAAAACGAGGACTACAACAGACAGGCAGCCGCATCTGGTTTGCAGGCCCTGTCAATGAAGATGGTTCAATTCAGGAATTTAGCGAGAACTGCATGCATCCCATCACAGACCTATCCCGATCATCACCGCGATCAGTCCACAACGCCCTGTTTACCTACAACATCACTGACATTGACAGCATATCCCATGAGCTAGGTATCCCATGGGAAACTTCGAAAGACCAACTGTTCGGTCCATCAACGATGTACATTGGTTTCAAATGGCACCTAGACCAACAGATAGTTGAGCTCAGCCCCGAAAAGTGAGACAAATACATGCACGCGATCAGCAAATGGGAACGTAGAACCACACACCGCCTCAAAGACATCAGGAAATTGTATGGTAAACTTTTGCACACAGCCTCGTTAATCCCCGAAGGCAGAGCGTACCTAACGGGCTTCAAGCACATGTTAGCAGTGTGCGACTGCAAACCTTTCATGCCACACCATCCCGACAAGGCAATTGCCGAGGACTTGATCTGGTGGAAAACCACCTTGTCCTCCAATAAAGCCTGTCGCCCCATCGCCCTCCCTCGGTCATTTCTCGACACCCAAGCATACTCAGATGCTAGCTCTGGTATCGGCATCGCTATCGTCATCGGAGACTGGTGGAGAGCATGGAGACTCATTCCGGGGTGGCAAACACGACATGGCAAACGTGACATCGCCTGGGCAGAGGCCATCGGCTTTGAATTCCTCCTCGTCACACTATCCCGTACCATTGACCAGCCACGTCATGTCATCGCTTATGGAGACAACATCAGCGTCATCGAAAATTGGCGAGCTGGCAGACACCGTAACAAAGAGGTCAACACTGTCTTCAAACGCATCCATACGCTCATCTCCACCACTTCATCCTGCATCCGCAGCGTTCTTCCCCTCTTTACCCCCAGTGAGTGCAATCCGGCAGACGCACCGTCCCGAGGCACCTACGGCCCATCAGACCGTCAACTCCCACCTATACCCATCCCTGAGCATCTTCGCGAGCTTGTCGTTGACTTTTCCCACCCCCTTACCCCCACCGAAGTCCAAGCCCTCAGAAACGGACAGTACTCAGCTCCCGCTGCCAAATTCATTAACCGCATTAGACGTGAGCAAGAACTTGCTGAGCACATCGCGGCAAATCAGTGAGAACTCGACGACATCCTGCAGGATTCACTCCCCTACATCTAGCCAGCCCAAATCAAAGTTTAATTCTCCCATCACCATGTCACATACTCCAGACCCCAAACCACATCCATACAAGCCAGACCTCACCCCCCTTCCGTCAATACTCCGTCCCCACTGCCTCGCCCGCCAACGCCTGTTGATGTGGCAACCCGCAAGTGCCCCCCCGAGATCTGCCCAGTCCAACAACGACAAATCACTCTTGGAACGAGAAATCGAGCGCATCCTCACCGTCATTGGCGCTTCATGGTCCGAATCAACCAAAGAATTGTACGGCACTGGACTACTCATCTTCCATGTATATTGTGACATCAACAATATTCCAGACCACCTCAGAGCGCCCGTCTCCACCAACACCTTCGCTGCCTTCCTATCCAGCTGCGCAGGAGCGTACTCAGGCTCCACCATCGCAAATTATGCAGCTGCCATCAAAGCGTGGCATCTACTCCACGGGATGGAATGGACGGTCAAAGATGCTGAATACAAGGCTCTATTGGAAGGTGCAACAAGACTAGCTCCATCATCGTCCAAACGGCCCAAACGTGTCCCATTCACAGTAGATATACTTGAGAGATTCAGCCTCCTCATGAACCTAGACGACCCATGTGACGCAGCGATTTTCGCGTGTCTCACCTGTTCGTTCTTCTGCATCACACGTCTAGGAGAATTCACAGTCCCAGCCATCTCGAAATTCGACCCCTCCAAGCACATCACCAGAGCCGGCTTCACACTCACGCAGAATCACGAAGGTCTCACCGTCATGCGCTTCTCCCTACCTTCCACCAAGACATCCAAAGAAGGAGAAGAAGTACACTGCACCCTGCACAACCAAAATTCGCGGCTAGATCCCAAAGGAGCATTGGATCGCCACCTCCGCATCAATCCAGATCGCGAGTCAGCGCACCTCTTCGCATGGAAACACCCCTCGGGCGGACTTCGTCCCCTCTCAAAGAAAGAGGTAACCAAGCGCATTGATGCCATCGTCAAGGGCCAATCTGGCCTCCCAGACCTGAAGGGACACAGCCTGCACATCGGCGGCACTCTCTTCTACCTCCTCAAAGGTGTACCTTTCAACATAGTCAAAACAATGGGAAGGTGGTCAAGCGAATTGTTTACCCTCTATCTCTGGCATCACACCATTATTCTCGCTCCCTTCCTTCAACAACACCCACACATACTCGACAATTTACGTCGCTATATACTCCCGCCCATCAGATAAACAACCTCGTAAGTTGCAGCTCCTACTGTCTGGGCTTCAAGCTTCACATGACGCGTCGCTCACTCCTAGTTTCCTGGGATCACAGCTTGCTTCCCCTGACAGTTCGGGCACAGTTTCAGGCTGGAAAAACCTTCGGTTTTTCGCCCACCCCGTCTTAGCTGTACTACACCGTCACGCATGTATTCACATTCGTTTATCCATACTTTCTTTGATAAGCAAACTAAGCACGACGCGCATAGAACTACACTGGAGGCCATGGGTTCAATCCCTGTCTAGTCCACTTTTCTGCCATATTTTGTCATCCTCTATTCAATGTGCCCAGTTCCCAGATACCATTACCTGACCCAATCTTCACTTTTGAATGTGTGAGGAGGCACATATGGGCCAACCCAATTAAATCATATATCCCATGGCTGGCTGCTGACATCTGCCATGCTGCAGAAATTCACTACATTGTATATGTGGGCTGATGATGTCCCCCACATAAAGTACACATGGGCCAACTTCCCAAGAAAATCTCCTGCTTTGGCTGACACCCACCATCCATCACATACTACCTACTTTACATGCTGGCCAGCTCCTGACACTGCACATGGGCCAACACCTACCATCTACACCCTCAGCCAACACCTACAACTACATGAACTCAGCTGATGTCCGCTACACTGTATTATGCATCATTTCGACATCATCCATGCTACCTACTTCTACGTTAAAAGTGACTGAAGGGTCTGCACCTTAATGCTGGCCTGGTACTTGCCATTCACTGGCCTACTCCTGCTAGTTCTTGCCCATTTTCCTGATGTGTACCACAGATTGCTTTGACTACTGTTCTTCTTGATATTCCCCCATAAATAACTTTTTTCGATGAACTCTCAAAGACCATGACATTTGACCAGTACATCACGCTGTTGGCGGCTTTGGTCGTTTGACTGGACGACCGTCTTGGCCCGCCGCTTCACCTCCGTTTGGGTGGCTGGTGTCATCACATGGCCTTTTGAAGTTGGCAGAGACAGGCCTCAAGTTCGCGGGTGGGAGTGAATCTGAGGTGAACGTTTGAGAAGGCCCTGATTATCGCGAAGATGACAAGTGCAGTTGTGTGGAAAGATCCATATCAGAAATAGCAGAAAAGACACTATCGAGCATGCGCACCGACAAATGATGTCATCACCGTAGAAATGTAAGTTACAACATCTCGAATTGAGGGGCGATCATTTGGTGTCGACCAGCATCGTTCGATGAAATCCCAGTCTAGGTCGCGAATGAGTCGGCGCTCAGGACGTGGTGGAAGTTTCCCTTCATGCAGTGCCACAACAATGGAATTTTCATTCGTCGCCGCCCCCCATGGGATTTGTCCAGAAAGGATCTGTGGCAGGATGTGCATGACGAAGCCTATTTGCTACACAAGAAAATACATCCACTCACCTGAAGCATTATGCACCCAAATGAGAAGATGTCACTCGCCGTCGAGGGCTCCATGGTATCAGGAGTGGACACTAGCTCAGGTGCTGTCCATCGGATAGCGCCTGGGCGACACGACGATCTGATAAATGACGAACCACCCTGAAGTCCTCCAAGGATGGTGCAAAGGCCGAAATCGCTGAGATGCGGTTTCCCATCATCGTCAATGAGGATGTTAGCCTGTTACGTGGTCAGCGTGGCATGCAACTACTAAGAGATATTGACAGACACTAGTAAGATCTCCGTGGATCACAGGATGTGTGTGCACTGGTCCAGATGAGTGAGCTTCCCTGGACTACGCGAAAGCGAGACGGTACGGTACACACAATAGTCCAGCCCTGCAGCCACTCCCTGCAGCTACCAGGTGACGAGATCACAATCAATGAGAAATCCAACACCAAGGAAAGGACAACTGTGTAGTCACCAGATCAAAGCGACCAGAAAGTGTGAGTTTTTCGTCCTTTTTGTCCAGGTACGCATGGAGCGGCCCGCCGGAAATCCACGGGGACACAGTTGAAATTGTAATCCCAAATCCAAAAGCGACTCCCAACAGTGGTAAAACGCTGGGGTGACGAAGTTGGTACCATGCTTTAATCTCGCGACGCAAAGCCTGGAACACGAACGTGAGGTTATGACCTGCATCGTAACAACTTGATAACCCATGATGTGCTCACCTTGGACAACTGTTGTTCAGATGTAGCAAGCACTTGGTGTCGGAAGGCCTTAACAGCCACCTATCTCTTCGTCAACGAGACCCCGTTCATAAGTGGATGGAAGCAAACCTCGATATAGCCATTGTCTTTGCTCAGAAGTTTGCACTTGTACACATTTCCGTGACTTCCGCATTCAACAGGGTACTGGTGGAGACGATCAAGGCGCTGCGTGAGATTAGGTATATCATCAAGGGAAGATCCACAGGAAAACGATGCTGCTACAGTGGAAATATGAGTGATAACATTGTCGATCGAAGGGCGATTGTCGGCTTTTGACCAGCATTGGCAGATGAAGTCCCAATCTAGGTCACATATGGGCCGATGCCCCGGACGTGGTGGATGCTCCCCTTTGCTGATCGCCAACACGATTGCAATTGCATTCATGTTCGCCCACGGAATTTGTCCCGAAAGGACCTATGTGAAAGAACATTACACACGTGGATTACTGTTTCGAGTCTACTTACCTGAAGCATCACACATCCGAATGAGAAGATGTCGCCAGCTGTCGATGCTTTCGTTGTGTCATGATCTAATATCAACTCAGGTGCCATCCATCGAACGGCGCTTGGACCACATGTCGATCCAACAGACGACGAATCACCAACAAGGTCTCTGCGGACTTCATAAAGACCCAAGTCGCCTATACAGGCTCTGCCTCGACCATCGATAAGGATATTTCCCTATTTCTTTGTCAGTACCTCCAAATTTTAATCAGATAATTTCACCAACACTCGTTAAGTCTCCGTGTATCACGGAAGATGAGTGTACTATCGTCAGTGCAAATAAGTCCCCAAGGGCAGTAGATAATAACGGGAAGAGGATACGCACGGTGTTGCACCCCCGCCGCGGTTTCCCCGAGCTGATACATGATGAAAGCAATCAGTCAGAAACAACCAAGTGGGAGGGACACATATTACCAAACGAAAGCGATCAGAAACAGTGAGCTCATGATCCTTCTCAACCAAGTACATGTCAAGTCGCCCGTTGGGAATCCAAGTTGATACAGCAGAGATCGTGGACCCAAATCCACAAACAGTGCCTAAGAGTGGGATCACATTAGGGTGATGACGAAGATCGTGCCACACTTGGAGCTTGACGCGTAGATTTAGTACCGCGTGCTTCTGATGATGGGTTGTCAATGAACCTTGTAACGACAGGAAAGGCTGGGGGGTTGGCAGAATGCTCACATTCTGCATGGCATCTTTCTCGGTCTTCAGACGAAAGGCCTTCACACAGACCTGTTTGTCCGTTAACAACATGATAGACGAATGGAAGACATGAAGAGCACTTCATCATAACTGTTGTTGCTGTTGCGAAGGATGCATTTATATACATCACCGTACCTCCCGGAACCCACAGGGTGATCATGGACACGGAGGAGCTGCCCTGTGAGATCAGTTATGTCATCGGTTGATGTACGTTGGTTCTGGGGTACTTGAGGAATGATGAGACTGCTGCGTTGTGCACTGATACTAATAGTGAACTTGCCAAACAAGGCTGTGGAATGGATCTGGCTGACGACTATGCTTAGATTGGGATGCTGAATAGCGGGTGTGTCAATGTCTGAGCTTGACATCGAAGCAGCTGGCGGAGCGGGGGAATTTTGGTTCTATCCAAATCCCCGCCTCTCATGGGTAGTGAGGGTTTTCTCAGCCAGAAACGTACAAATTTCCTGCAAACGGACTTGCGGGAAAGTGTTAGCTAATGTTTATAGTCGAGAAAATCTTAGCTAATAATACTGGCAACTTTCCGCGTGATCTATACCTGGACCCAGCCCATCATGATGCATGCCCTTATCATCTTCGGATTTCTTGCAAGCAACCGACTGACTGGTGAGTATGGTCTGTTCAGCTATTGCCAGGCAGGACTTGCAATGCCGTCCTTTTTTGTTTCCTTACACTTTCGTACAAGATCGTGACAAGCGGAGGTATCGAGGACGTCGGGTTTGGCTGTTTACAAACCCTACAATTATACAAGGCAATGCCTGGACATATACTGTTTGAGCACTTTTGTTGATGCCAAGGCCTTGAAAAACTTCGGTGAACGAGTGTTGGCGACTCCACTGCTGAGGAACCATTGCCAACTCGCTTTCGTACTACAATACCACCCAAGATGCGCGAGTTCAGCATTCAAATTTGAACGCTTCTTCATGTTTATCCCCCTTCGCCACCACTGTGGAATAGTATGCTATATGTGCTTCGGACTACACAACCTGTTGTTGTTGAACGGCCATATTTCAAAGCTCTTGAACGACCCTCTCCTCAATCCATTCCTTGGCAGCGTCATCCAACAGGACAACCGGAACTTTGATCTGGCTTGCTCCAAGATTCGTCTTCTCGCCCCTTCGCAGACGAAAGTCCATGAACGTGCCGGGCTGCACAATCCGGATCGTTGGAAGTCGAATCTGATCATCATTAAGCGCACGTTGATGTTCGATGTTCGTAGCAACGAGAGCATCAAAGAGTTTTTTGGGAGCAAGGTGTGATTTCGGTCCTGAAAAATGACTTCGTTAAATGGTATCTGCACGGTTACAGGTGGATCTGGCGCACCCAGTTCTCCCTCGACCAAGTAGCCCACTGTCACGGGAAGCTTCCGGTCATCAAGGATGACCGTGAACTCGTGTACTTGTATGATGCCCTCTGAGCTGATCGCCTGAATAGCTGCCAGGAGGTTACTATCCGAGATCAACGCGTGCGGGAACCGAATTGATAAGCTGAAAGAGGCCCAGAATGGTGGTCACATAGCGCACGGGATAGCGATACAAAATCACGCCTTACGATTTTCTTCCCGAGTACTTGAAGACCGGCGAACCATCATCACTGTCGAACCCCACAACATCAATAACGTCGCCTAGCTGATATCGCCACAAGCCATCGCGGGTGGTTAACACGACCTGGTACTGTTTACCTGCCTCCAAGTCCCACTATGATGCACGTCAGCGAATGCTTCGAGCCCAAAGATACAAATACAGAAACTGACCGCCTGAAGTATGTTTTCATGAGTTTCCTCTGCTGTAACATCTAAAAACTCGATGACATCCTCGGTTTGAAGGACAAATATATCAAGGTCGTCCGTGTCGTAGGAATCAGCAATGTGACCCTCCGTCGCACCATACCCAAGACTGCGGATTGCGATAGTCGGCCCAAGGATGAATCTCACCTGGAGTTTGGCTATGTCCTATCTCACAACAAGAGTAGAGACGATGGACAGCTACCTTTGGAAGCACGGTAGCAACTGAGCCACTACCTATGGCTACGAGAATCCTCAACTTTGGCCAAACACGCGCTGCCCATCCCGCGCAGGAGAAAGGTGAACCAATTTCACGGAGTTCGGCGGCTCGTTCAGGATTGGCATGAAAATGGACCTATTGAATGTGAACACAGTGCATCGCGCATTCGTCAATCCCAAACTTACTTGCAAGTGAGCTCGAACATGATCGATGCCCTCAAGATCAGGTATTGCACCATCGTTAATGCAAGCTACCAACATGTCCCATTCCTTGTCCACGTAACGTATGAGGTCCATGAATAGAGTGGCGAATGTCATGAACCATCGATCTAGGTCTCGACGAGCGAGACAAAAGAGCGCATGCATCATGAGGAAGGACCGATGATCGACGATCAGGGATGCTGCCCACGGTGAGACCTGGCCTGGCACTGCAAGGTGAAAAGTTAGATAGTATCTCGGCAAACTGGAGGAAAACGTACTGATAACTGACATCCGACTCTCGTCGCCGTCAACGCTCCACCTTGCTTTCATGCGCAGTGCGACACCCGAAACCATGCCTACGGGAATCCGTTTCACAACTTCACCAGACGAACGTTCTACCTCCTTGAGCTCCTTGTATCCGTAGCAGAACACATAATCTTCCGGTCCTTTGACTTCGCTGTGATCAAACACTGAGCGGCGGGTTGGTGCCTCTCTGGCAATGTGATGGTATCTTGCAAACGTCTTGGGCGCCTTCCCAGAAGTAGTGCTAGACAATGCCAGAGCGAACGGAAGACCAGGAGCAAACAGGTTCTCGACCTCCGACTCCTTGCATGGCTGCTCGTTAAATATGGCTACGAACGGCTTGTACGACTCGTAGTTCATTAGCGCAACATGGCTCCGGAAATCTTGTGACAGTATACCATCGACTTGTGTCCCATGGGCTGCAACAACGTCCCGAAATGCGGCGAGAGAGGGTGCTTGGGAAGCATATTGTGTATTCAAGTTGGCCCGGACGATCCTGAGAAGAATACGATCAATTCTTTCTGTCAAGAGTGTCTGCAGCTTCCGTGTCAGAGAGCTGCAGGGAACGGGAGTAGCTGGGGCAAGTTGGGACATGGGAAGAAAGGGAAGAACCACTGGAGGGGCTCCACAGATATGAGCCCGGCAGGGGGGAAGTGTGGCAAACATGACGCCTGTCAAGCAATGTTCCCTACATCATCATTACCACACGAAACCCAAACTAAGGCAGATCCAAGCCACCTGCCAACATGTATCCTCGAGTTACCAAGTTGACAGGAGTCAATGCACATTAGCAAATTTTCCACTTTTAGTGCTCAAACGCTATACCCGATCCATGCACACATCCCCGTCATCACCGCACTCAAAATCATCCGTAAGCATAGCTCTCTGACCTTGCCAGTGGGACACCCAAGCGTGGCACTCAAATGCACGATGCGCAGATACACCAACGAAACTCGGCGTGGCAGCTTTCTGTTTACTTCACCGGACTGCAGTGCAACGAAATTTGAGTCGTCACGAAGAATAGTGCTTCTCGGACCGATGCATGGACATCAAATACTCCGGGAAACAACGACGAAGCCTGGAACTCTCCTCGGTTAGTCCTCGGGCGCGCGCCCTTACCACAGCGACAGACCCAGAGAGGTTGGTATATGCGACCTGGATTTCGTTGTGTGCAAACTGGGCAGCTAACTTCTGGCCCTGTACACAAAAGGCACGATCTGCCATGGCTGTTAATGGTGTTTTGTCCATAAGGCCGCCAAACTGGGTTATGGGGCGGGTGGGCTGGCAAAAGGACACCTGACAGTTCACCGTCGGAAGTGTAGGGTTTAGGGAATGTCCGTTCGAGGCCTTGGTATGATCCTACGGACGTCGACAGGCTAGTAGCAGCATTCCGGAAAGTGTCCCAATTATCCAAAGGCGCCTAAGAAGCTGAGGGAGCTTGCGAAAACTTGCAAAAATTCTTCTGAAAAACAATCTCGGCGACATGATGTAAGGTAACGAAATACAGAAAACAAGCACGAAGAAAGCAAGGCAAAGTTACAGCCAGCAAAAGCAAACAAGTCGATCGGGGATAATGGTGACCAACAACACGGATAGCTCAGTGGGTTACTCATTTTTTCTTGTTATCTTGGACTGCAGGGTAGTTAGCCTTGGAAGGTGGACGCCTTGGAAACCTCAGGTTATTGGCATGCGGGGGAAGCACACAACGAAACTGACTTTTCCCCGTGTGGGTCCCTCCGTCCAGGATTGGAAGTCTTCGAGCCACTGCTAAAGTGAACTATGGGTCGATTCATATTGTGAGTAGGGATCAAATAACATACCTTTGTTCTTTACCTGTTGATGGATCTTGCTTCGGCTCTCCATGACTAATGGTTCCACTGAATTCACTAAACAGTGTCAGGCTCCTCTATTCGGCCATGAATTAACGGACTTAACATACGATTGGCGACTTTTTGTAAGGGTACGCTCCTGCTCTCCACGACCAATGAATCTCCTGAATTCACTGAACAGTTAGTCTTGTCGGCCACGATGGCGTTAGGAATTAACGGACTCTGTGAGAGATTTATTTGCATCGTCTGGCTTAGGCTGGTAGCCAGACTCATCCTTATCAACATCGGAATCATCATTGTCATCCATCGACATTGGCCTGTTCGATCGGTTATACATAAAATGATCATAAGTACAACTATCTACTTACCTTCCATAACCCCCGCTTGAATTGGAGTACCATCCGCCCTGACTCGGATTCATTCTCACTGGGTAAATGGAACGTTTGACTGGTGGTTTTGTGGTGGAACGAGTGATACCCTTGAAAGAACGCCCTTTATCAGCCAAGGGTTTGGACCATCAATTTCTTGACGCCCTTGATGGTGTGGCTGCTACCACGAGGCAGGCATGAGGTGACCGAGTGGCTAGGGGAAAGACGCTGTGAGTGACGATAATAAATATGCCGTCAACATCACTTTGTTCGAACCTTACACGGCGCCATCTGATGGCTTCTAAATCCAAATAGATGGGGCTGAGGGGCCAGGAAAGTAACCTACACCCGCTGGCCAGGGACATGCATAAGTCTGGACTGACCACCTGGTAGGGTGTGTCACATTGGTAAATATTAGCACAAAAAGACGAGAAGTGGCTACACCGTAAAAGTCTCGAGGCCCTCATTCGACAAAAATTATCCAATGTACGTCGGGTCCGCACTCGCTAATAATAATATTAATGGGGGTGCATAATTATAAGCCTGTAGGGTCTCAAAGGTCAGGATGAGGGTAGGGAAACATCGAGGAAACATCAACATCGATTAATACAGGGATAGGGTTAGGGCTATCGGGGAAGCGTTCGGCGCTGCGCACCGTTGGGATTACTTCAGACAGCCTTCATAATCACGTGACCAACAACGAAGGCGAAAGCAACAGCGACAGCGACAAAAGCGACAACTCTGAGCTCCCCTACTAAGTGCAGGTGCGCATTTAACGAAAAGCTACCAAGAGATACTATGACTTCTTGTGCAGCGCCAAGGGGCGAGTCAACACCTCTCATTGGTAAGTGACTGAGTCCTTTGCGAGACTGAATCTTTTCGAAGAGAGTTGGAAGAAATCAGACACCGAAATCTCGAAAGTGCTCTGGCTTACTGGGTCGGATACATATCCGGAGCAGATCAAGGTAACAGGCTTGCGTTTTTTACTGCCTCTAGAGAATGATACATATGTCGTAGAAGAGTGCGGCACATTGACAGCCAGGGGCTCATAACTGATATCGGTACATAACTGATATCGGTACATTCCGGATTAACCCTCAGAGCTATGGCCAGCATAACTCTCTGCGGTCGTCACTTTAAACATCGCCCTCTTCCCCTTAACGTCGCTGTGGTCGATCGTAAGCCTTCTCTTCGAGCTTGCCACATTTCGAACCATGCCATTGAGGACCGGTTTTACTTTCGGGACGTCGAGCCCGTTTTTAGGGGGCGGCCTCACAGTTCAAACGGCTGATTTTACTGGGGAATCAAAATAATAAAATGGTATAATCAAAGAAACGATACCTGGCCATTAGAACGGACCCAGTAGTCGCAGCATTTGCGCAGTAGTAAGCTCGTCCATTAACTTATTACCGGGGGGAATCAAGGGGGGGCAGTTACGAAGTCTAAGCGTTGTGACATTCGCAAAGTTCGCTTGGGCCGGAATTCGTATGTACTTGACTTTCCGCCATGTCTGCTCCATGATTGGAGCGACGCGCTAATGATCCCTTTCCACACCACCAGTCCACCTCTTTGAACACGGACTACGTCTCCTGTACACCTCTCAGATGGGTCTTTTCGCAGTCCTCGTATCTTCAATCCGCATCGCACTCACTTGGTCGTAGCCGGGGTTTCTCCATCAATCTTGCATTCTGGGCGCGTCTTCCCTGCACTGGTCTACACCACGGTTTGAGCCCAAGAGAATTATTCACAGGGAACGAAGGAACACAAGAGTTTGGCTCGGTCCTCCATAAATCCCGCATATAGTGTGCTTTGAATTGGCACAAGGCGCATACTATGTTCAACATTCGATCACGAAGGATGTAGCAAGACAGAACATGTTAACTCTCTGACGCTGAACCATTGTGTAAAGGTATGATAAGAAACGACTGTGTCCGCTCTATGATATGCCTAGGGTGTAGTGCATTCACAGGATTTGCCAGTGCCCGTCTTCAGGGTCTTCGGGCACTTGGAATCCGAACCCTGATTGAGGGTTCCCTTTGACTGCAAAAATTCCATCATCAAGTCAAATAGAAAGGCAGTATATCAAGCACGCACAGGATCGTAGTGGCAAATGTAGAACTGATTTGTATTGTCAATCAGGTACCTGCACTGACGGTAAGCACTGCCTGGATCGAATAGAAATAACTGGTGCGAGGGAGACTCACTGGCAAGTAGTAGCACCAGAATAAGTGCAGCCGTAGTACAACCACGCGTCTTTGTTCAGATTCGAGGGGCAAATAGCGCACTTCGTGTCTGCATGCACACCCACAAGGGTATAGGCACTCAAAGAAGTGATGGCGGCGAGGAGAGTCAAGAAGGACTTCATAGTGAGGAGACGACCAATTGATAGGTGGGAGTGAGAGTTGCTGAGTACTAGGTGTTCGCCCGAGTGGGGTTTTAAACCCTAACATCATGTCCCAACTTGAAGGGTCTGAGAATGACGGTACGCTGCCACGGCCGCGGCGCTCGCAGCTGTGACGTGGACCATCTTCATCATGGCGATGCGGGTGCCGTCTTCGTAGCGTCACGAGCAAGGGACTCTGGCACTCAGTCGGAAAAATACAGAACTCCCTCTCGGTCTTCGAGGCCCGTTCGTTCATCCTGGAGGCCATAGTGTAATAACAATGTTGTGTCGGATCAACTGTCCACCATATCGACTGCAGTATTACGTTCCGCTCACGTTGATCCGGCCTGGACCTGAATTTTGAATGCCTCAGCGATCGTCCTTCACAAATTTACAGCACACTTCTCCGCCGTCAATGGTGTTGGGTCCCCTCAGGTTCCCATGACTGTGTCATCCTCACTCTCACCCCATCTCTACATGCAATATGACGCCACGTACCACGAATTCGGACGTGCAGCTCCGTCTACGCAACGCCGCAGATGATGGGGAGAAGTGGGTGAAAGGGTGACGACGAAAGGACAGGAAAGGATAAAGTGAAGTAAGAAGCAAAATGGGATGTGAGGGACGACTAACGACAGTGGACGAACAACTTGAAAAAGGAGCGATGAGCCAGGACCGGCGCGATAAACAACGCACCTACCCCACCCATGTCCCTTCTGCCAACACCCACAGCGTCGCCACCCGTTTTGTGCACACCAACAATCCAAACTCCACCATCACCACGTCAACAGCTCGAGGACGCTCACTGTGAAATGCCCTTGCGCAAGAACGCGCTGCACATATTCTATCCAACCAATACAACTACACTCTTGTCACGCGAGATGTTCATAAGTTCAAGGACCAGCCAACGCTGTCGGATACTGGGGAAGCCATACAAATTCAGGACACCAAGCAACAAAGACAAGGGCCGGACCTGGGACTCACGCAATGGTGGAGGTGGGTGACCACTCCCTTTCATAAGGCGCCTGAGCCCAGTGCACCTGGTGGCTTGGGCTTTACGAAGCTGCTTCTTGCACAGCTCAATGTCACACGTGCAGGGAGAGGCGCGGGTGATAGGCCCTATCAATCACCGATCTATTGTCCGAGGAATTGGTTGTACGGGGTGGCTACCGATCGAGGAGGTTAACATACATCATGTTCCCAACGAACTTCCAGTTGATCCTCGTGTCTAAGGATCCGGACGACACCAGCCGTCGTGATTCAACTGCAATATTTCAAAGCTCCTGAAGGACCTTCTCCCTAAACCACTCTTGCGTGGCGGATTTCGTCAGAACAACCGGGACTTTGGACTGACCTGCCCCCAAATTCATCTTCTCGCCCCACCATCGACGATACTCCATGAATGTGCCGGGTTTAACGATACGGATGGTCGGGAGACGAGTGCGACCGTCATCGAGCGCACGCTGATGTTCGCTGTTCGTGGCAACGAGAGCATGAAAGAGTTTCTGGGGAGCAAGGTGCGCATTCGGTCCTAAAAGTTGACTCGGTTAAATGGTACTGACGAGCCATTAGGGAATCTGGCGTACCCAATTGCCCCTCGACGAAGTAGCCTACCGTCGCGGGAAGCGTGCGATCGTCTACGATAGTTGTGAACTCATGTACTTGAATGATGTCCTCCGAGCTCATCGTCTGAATAGCTGCGACAAGGTCACTGTCTGAGATCAACGCATGGGGGAACCGAATTGATAAACTGTAAGAGGGTTCCAGAGCCTTCGTCAAATAGTACACAGGTGTGGTAAAACACGACTTGCGATTTTCGGCCCAAGTACTTGAGGACCGGCGAACCATCATCACCGTCAAACCCTACAATGTCAACAACGTCGCCCAGTGGATATCGCCACAGGCCATTTCTGGTAGTTACCACGATCTGGTACTGTTTACCTGCCTTCAAGTCCCACTACAATGCACGTCAGCGATTGTGTCGAGTCTCAAATATAAAACTGACCACTTGGAGTATGTTTTCATGGGTTTCCTCTGCTGCAGCATCCAAAAACTCGATGACATCTTCAGTTTGAATGACAAATTTCTCAAGGTCGTTCGTGTCGTAGGTAGCAGCAATGTGACACTCGGTCGCACCATACCCAACATTGTGGATGGCGATATTTGACCCAAGGATGGATCTCACCTGAGCTTTGGCTAGGCATCTCACATCACAAGTAGAAATGATGGACATCTACCTTCGGAAGCACAGTAGCGTATGGGCCACTACTTATAGCTGTGAGCTTCCTCAGCTTTGGCCAAACACGCGCTGCCCATCCCACGCAGGAGAAGGGTGGACCAATTTCACGGAGCTCGGTAGCGCGTTCAGGATTTGCATGCAAGTGAACCTATTGGATATCAATGCAGTGCGTCGCATAGTTCCGATCCCTAGCTTACTTCCAAGTGAGGTCGAACGTGTTCGATGCCCTCAAGGTCAGGTAGTGTACCATCACTGATGCAGGCCACCAACGTGTCCCAGTCCTCGTCCACGTAACGTACGAGGTCAACGAAGAGAGGGGAAAACGTTGTGGAAAGTCGGTCTAGATCTCGACTCGCGAGACAGAAGAGTGCGTGTATCACCAGGAAAGGCTGTTGTTGGGTGATCAGGGATGCTGCCCATGGTGCGACTTGGCCAGGCACTGCAATGTGAAGCTTTAAATTACATGTCGGCAAGCTTGAAGGAAGACATACTGATAACTGACATCCGACTCTCGTCGCCGTCGACGTTCCACCCAACTCTCATACGTACCAGAGCGCCCGTAGCGATGCCTACGGGAACCCGTTTCACAACTTCACCGGACTGGCGCTCTACCTCCTTGATCTCCTGATAGCCGTAGCATAACACCCAATCTTCTGAGCCTTTGGCTGCGGTGCGATCCAACAATGGGCGACGGGTTGGTTCCTCTTTGTGATGGTATTGTGCAAATAACTTGGGCACCCGCCCAGAAGTAGCGCTAGACATTGCCAGAGAGAACGGAAGACCAGGAGCAAACAGGTTCTCGACCTCCGACTCCTTGCATGGCTGCTCGTTAAATCTGGCCACGAACGGCTCGTACGACTCGTAGTCCATTAGCGCAACATGACTCCGAAAGTCTCGTAACAAGATACCATCGACTCCCGTTCCATGAGCTGAAACGACGTCGCGAAATACGGCTAGTGATGGTGCTTGGGAAGCATATTTTGTATTAAAGTTAGCCCGGACGATCTTGAGAAGAAGACGGTCAGTTCTTTCTGTTAAGAGCGTCTGCAGCTTTGGTGTCAGGGAGCTGCAGGGAGCGGGAGTGGCAGGAGGAAGCTGGGACATTGAACGAAAGGGACGGGCTGACTCGCGTTGCCCTTTGCGCTATTTATGCAATTGTTCACGGACAGGAAGGTTCCTCACCAGGAAAGGGTGGCCTCGTCACATGGGCAGTTACAGAAAAGCGGATGTGTGTATTGGATTCGCGGGTATGGTAGCTATGGCTGGGATTGTCTTGGCCGGTAATCGGTAATTGGGGCTGGGAGATATCTGACCTTGCTCGATCCCGACGTGGCAAACCCGGAACTTCAGGGACTCAGGATGGAGGCGTTTGCATTGGGGTGACGTGTCGAAGAAGACCCGATAAACTGAGTTCGGGCTCCCGGGCTAGGCTATGGGTGGTCGGAACGTGCATGCTGGCCACGCACATCATAGATGGTTGGGATAGCAGTGTCGCGACTCGAATTGCTGGCCACGGCAGCCTCACATGACGTTCAACTTCAAGACTCACCAGCGCAATGTTCCCACGCACTCAGGCTGCATTGACGGTCCCGCCCGAAGGCCTTTACATCGAAGACAGTATTATCCTCAGACGGTCGTTCCCCTAGCAATACGAAGCACCCTTATCTCGCCACAAAGACCGAGGATGAAATATCTAGCGAGGAATCAAAGGCTACATTCAGGTCCCCTCGAGTCGAAACCGCTTACCCTATGTCAAGACACGCAGTTTGGCGCTACATTTAGCAAGTTATACAACCTTCGCCGGTATTGTATGAGAGGTACAATAGGATGCTAAGTGTGCCCGGACGACACGAACCGTCATCAATATACAGCAACACTTCAAATCTCTTGAACGACTCTCTCCCTAATCCATTCTTGCGCGGCCGATTCCAATAGGACGACCGGAATTTTAGTCTGGCCTGCCCCAACACCCACTTTCTCTCCCCTTCGTCGACGATACTCCATGAATGTGCCAGGCTTGACAATCCGGATGGTCGGGAGGCGAGTGTGACCTTGATCCAACACATCCTGGTGTTTATGGTTGATGGCAACGAGGGCATCAAATAGTTTCTGAGGAGCAAGGTGCGAGTTCGGTCCTGGAGGATGACTTGGTTAATTGGAACTTGGCAAGTCACGAGGGAATCTGGCGTACCCAAATCCCCCTCCACAAAGCAGCCAACCGTTGGGGGAAACGTGCGGTCGTCCACCATGGCCGTGAACTCATGCACTTGTATGATGTCCTCGGAGCTCATCGCCTGAATAGCTGCGACAAGATCACTATCCGGGATCAATACCTGCGGGAACCGAATCTGTAAACTGTAGGGAGTCACAGAGCCTTCGTCAAATAGTGCACAGGCACGGTAAAACACGACTTGCGATTTTCTTCCCAAGTACTTGAGGACCGGCGAACCATCATCACCATCAAACCCTACAATGTCGACAACGTCGCCCAACAGATATCGCCACAAGCCGTCGCGGGTGGTTACCACGATCTGGTACTGTTTACCTACCTCCAAGTCCGACTGGAATGGACGTCAGCGAATGGTTCGAGTCTCAAGATACAAATAGAGAAACTGACCGCCTGAAGTATGTTTTGATGAGTTTCCTCTGCTGCAACATCTAAAAACTCGATGACGTCTTCGCTTTGAAGGACAAACGTATCAAGATCGTCCACGTCGTAGGGGACAGCAATACCACACTCTGTCGCACCATACCCAAGACCGCGAACAACGATAGTTGGCCCAAGGATGGATCTCACCTGGGTTTTGGTTATGTATATAATAATAAAAGTCAAAGACTGACGGCCCACCTTCGGAAGCGCAGTAGCGAATGGGCCACTACTTATGGTTGCGAGCATCCTCAGCCTTGGCCAAACACGCGCTGCCCATCCCACGCAGGAGAAAGGCGGACCAATTTCACGCAGTTCGGCAGCCCGTTCAGGATTTGCATGCAAGTGAACCTATTCAACTTGAGTATAATCCATCGCATATTGTCTAATCCTCAGCTTACTTGCAAGTAAGTTCGAACATGATCGATGCCCTCGAGGTCAGGGATTGTACCATCCTTGATGCAGGATAGAAATGTGTCCCATTCCTCGTCCACGTAACGTATAAGGTCGATGAACAAAGGGGTGAATGTCATGGCAAGTCGATCTAGATCTCGACAGGCGAGACAGAAGAGCGCGTGTATCATCAGGAAGGACCGATGACGGTTGATCAGAGACGCTGCCCACGGTGAGACTTGGCCTGGCACTGCAATACGCAAAGTGATATAAAATGTTGCAAGCCTGGATGTAAACATACTAATAACTGACATCCGACTCTCGTCGCTGTCAACGCTCCACCCAGCTCTCATACGTCGCCCGCCTCCCGTGGCGATGCCTACGGGAATCCGTTTCACAACTTCACCGGACTTACGTTCTACATCCTTGAGCTCCCGGTAGCCATAGCAGACCACCACATTCTCAGGGCCTTTGGCTTCCCTGGGATCAAACACAGGGCGACGGATTGGTACCTCTTTGGGGATATGACGGTATTGCGCGAACGTCTTGGGCGCGTTCCCAGAAGTAGAGCTAGACAATGCCAGAGAGAATGGAAGGCCCGGAGAAAACAGGTTCTCGACCTCCGACTCCTTGCATGGCTGCTCGTTGAATCTGACCACGAAAGGCTTGTACGACTCGTAGTCCATTAGCGCAACATGGCCCCGGAAGTCTTGTAACAGTGTATCATCAACTTCTGTCCCATGGGCTGCAACGGTCTCGCGAAACGCGACGAGAGAGGGTGCTTGGGAAGCATACTGTGTGTTCAAGTTGGCCCGGATAATCCTGAGAAGGAGACGGTCAGTCTTTTCTGTTAAGAGTGCCCGCAGCCTTGGTGTCAGGGAGCTACAGGGAATGGCGATGGGTGGGTCAAGTCGGGTCATTGGAAGAAGGGGAGTAACTGCTGGCGGGTTTGCTCGCTTTTCCCCTTTGGGCCATTTGACTGTGCACTGATGCCAACTCGGAGCCGCTTCAACCAGTGCAGGGGCTAGGCTTGACCGAGAAAGGGTGCCAGCGGCTAATAACGGAAGTCTACATACACCGTGACCAGGGAGCTTCGGATTAGCTTCGGATGTCGACATTGGATCACGACAACAAAGTTAGTCCTCAGTGCTATGGCTGGTATAGTACTCTGCGGTCGTTACTTTAAACCTTGTCTTCTTCCCTCTTCCGTCGTAGTGATCAACCTCAAGGCTTCTTTTCGACCTGGCCATCTTGGGAATGGACGCCATTCCCTGATTATGGTCTTTTTGGATTTTCACATTCAGGGAGTCGCAATAAGCGACATTCCATACCATGCGACCGAAGACATACCTGTCGAGGGACCCACATGGCGCACAAACCGGGGACGATCTTCATCCCTACTTTGTGTGAATGCAAGATAAAGCTTGTGGACGTGTCCTGCGCTAAGGGTGTGTATACCTTTGTCGTTTTCGCGTGGTACGCCAGACGGCCAATTGATGATCACGTAGCCGTGTTTCTGAAGATCGCCTTCGAGGGTGGACCACGGAAGATAGCGGTTGTGTAATGGGAAGTCTATCCCACCTGCGATATGGACCAACGACATTGATTGAGAATCACACGGATATGCAACATATGGACTTACGGAGCATGTCGAGAAATATCTCTTTAATCCTTGCGATCTTGTGGCGCTTTTTAAGGTCGCCATTAGGAGCAGAATTAAATATTGAGGTTGAAACACCGTTTGGATGTGCCATTTGGGCCGGAGTTTGGTCTTCTACGCTGAGGGCCCTAACAGTTGCGGGTGGGATGCGCGATTCGTCAACGAAGGTCAGGACTCGCACTTCGTCTAGTTCAACTATATTCGAAGACGATGGTGTCGGGATAGTAGGCTGTGTCTCAGAACGGATGACTATAGGAAGCACCTCACTCGGAAAACGGAGGCCAGCGGTAGTGGCACGTGCAATCTTTTTGAAACTGTTCAAGACCTGTGTTCACACAGGATAATATGTGGACTACACACCAATTCTCGTGTGCGTACGTTGAACCGGTGCTGCCTGTCATCGAGGGGTAGCGACACATCGAAGAGGGAGGGGGAAAGGTAGGGGCCTTTGGTGGCATCCTCTTGAAGGGGTGAAAGACTTTGGGGGTGGAAGGTGGATGAAACAAGTTCACGTGGAGGGGACGGTAGGGTTGGGTCAAATTCTCGAAGGTCGTTGCTGCCTTGCGCCAGCCTCGTCTCTATACTTGACCCCGATCCTGTGAGGACGGTCAAGTAGGCTGCGTGACACTCCGGACAACCTTCGAATTTTGGACCAAGATTTAGACTCTTGACGTACATGATGATGGCCGCGTAGATCGTCCAAAAATCGTCAAGGCAGTCACAATAACGGAAGCACGGGCCATCCTCCAACCAAAGCCTTTCCAAGTGGTTTCGCAGCTCGAGCTGCGTGCCTGCGAGTTCAGGCAATGGAAGTATATCCTTGAACTGGAGCAAATCATATACCGCCTGCACCCAGACGTTGTGCCAGTTTGAAGCACCGTCGACAAAGCGACATGCCAAGATCCAAACGATGGTCCCTACGAGTGCTTTCAAGTTCGGCGCATCATCTGCAAATCCAACTGGTAGCTCGTCGAGGTATTCGTCTTGTAATGCCTCCACAGGAGGTAAATAATGAAGGCGGGCGTAAGGTCCAACCTTACCCGAAAGATTCACAAGAGCCCGCCGCATAACCTTCGGATATGCGTTGAGCCAGGGGGGATGTTCGATGTTCCTTTCTCCAGGACTACAAAGTGGCCAAAAGCGTCCATCGGCCTCCCGTTGGGCATTCACACTTAGGCTTTTTGAGGCCACGGTTTTAGCAAAGGAGATTGATGTCTCGTCAAACTCCATGCATTCACCAAAAGTGTGCACAACAACGAGAGAGAAAGCCAGCTGTATTGGGAGCAGCGGGATGTCTCGGGAATGGTCATCCGCATAGAGCATTTCCCAAAGCTCCTTTGCCCTCGAAAGCTCTCAGACAATAGAATACCGCGCAAGATGAATGAACATACCTGTTTTTGCATGCGTTGCAGTAATCTGGATCAATGCATTCAACATCCAAATCCCATTCCGGTCGCAGCCATTTCATCATCCTCACCCATTCAGATAGCCTCTCCCTATATATCGAACCCCGCTGCAGACATTTGCATCCCATTGACTCCCTTTTCTCCTCAAATTCTATCCATGCTTTGAGCTGTTCGGGAAAGGGTGTGGTTGAGGTGAGCTGGCGTATGTGACAGTGCCACCAATAAGTCAGCTGCATTAAGGCGAAATTCGATTGAGAAGACAACCCATGCTGGAAATCCAGGTCCTCTTTGCGTCTCGAGGTTTGGATCAACCAATGGGTGGCGGAGAGCCGTTGCGCCGGAGTAGCCTTCCGAAGACGTGCGTAGTCTCCCAAAGCCAAACCCGCTTTCTTTGGGACAGGGCGTGGACTGAGCTGTGCCCTCTTCATTCGACGCCGCAAAGCCGATTGTGCAGCAACCCAATCCTCTTTTTCCAACTTTGGCCAAAGCGACCAGCTACTAGTATAGTGATTCTGTTGAATCCACTTCTCGTCGCCATCTACCCATAACCATACATCATCCCCATCATCATTGCCCTCAATCATCTGTAGCCATAGCTCCCTTATCTTGGGGCACTTGGACCCACAGCCATGCCAGGACAATCCTCTGATAAGTACCCAATAGACGAATGAAACCCGGCAGACGTGAGCGCTGCCTAGTCCCTCAGGCTGCAGTGCGACAAATTTTAGGTCATCACGAAGGACAGTTTCTCCCAAACTATTACATGCATGTTGAATGCTTCAATAAGAGATAACGATGGGTGGTACTCACTTTGGTACGTCCTCAGGCGTGTACAGTTCTCCAGACCCGGACAGGCTGAAATTTGACAATGGATTTCCCTCCTGTATGCAAACAGGACGACCGACTGCTGGTGCTGGTCGCAAAGAAGATGTCCCGACATCGCTGTTCATAGTGTTGTGTCCATGAGGCTGCAGGACAAGATCCTGATCCAGGTGGCCGGGCAATGGAGTGGATGATTCATTGGTGGAGAGATTGGTTGTAGGGAATATCTGTTCGTAGGTTGCACGAGGTGTTTGGAGAGCTTGGTATAGTCTTGTTGATTGCGGCATCTCAGTAGCAACGTTCTGGAATGTGTCCAGCTGATGGTCAGTATAGTTCACGGGCGGGCGCTGGAACCATCGGAGACCGTCCGCCTGCTGTGGAGATGAAAACCGGTTCGGATAGTCCATCTAGAGAACTTTTGTTAACCTACAGCTGAAGTTTTCAAGCCTGAGCACTGAGCAAATCACCTCTTGGGACTGTAACTGCTGTGCAGCTTAGCCTACGAGGCCTAAAATGCAAGATTGTTATCTGGACAATTCGTGTTAACACAGTTGAGAAGCTGGAAAAGCAACACAACGATAGGGAGAAGGTCAGTTTCAGGACAGCAAACAGGAAAGACAACGGCCACAGCTTGAACTCACGCAAAGGAAGGCGACTGACGGTAAGTGATAAAAATACAGCATTCTCGTGTAGCGATCGCAAAGAAAATCAAACACGAGCACAGTTGCTTTATTTGGTGTGCCCCTGATACATCATCTGTAGTACTTACGGAGCGCAATAATATATTGGGATAGCGGAGGCCTTGCCCCATTCCCTTGGGAAACATGATTCGTCGAATGCCATGTTGTTGGTGAAGTTTGCCCCGCCATGCGTTCAAGCATGTCCCAGCACGAAGACGGAGAAATAGCTGGCGGCTTCTGTACCCATCTTAGTGAATGATCCTGGCAGGGGGGCCCTTTACGGTGATGTTGCGTATGTTCCTGCTGGGTAGTCTCCGGGTGGGCGGAACATCCTTTCGCACTACTGGCATACATGTTAATGATGAGATCGACTTTCGAAAGTGCGTGTCCGTGACGTTCGCGTTGCGGAATAGCGATATGGCATTAGGTCAGTATATCGAGCTTTCGCAAATGTGCTGAAGGCTCGTGCAAGACCGCCGAATACATTATAAATACAGCACAGTACCTAAACGTTGAATATCATAGTACAGAGTGGTCTCTCGATCGAGGAGGTTAACATACGCATATATCATAGGTTCAGCGAATTTCTAGCATTGATCCTCGTGCCCAAGGGTACTCCGAACAACACCGGCCATCGTGATTCAACCGCAACGCTTCAAAGCTCCTGAACGACACTCTCCTTAATCCATTCTTGCACGGCCGACTCCAGCAGGACAACCGGAACTTTAGTTTGACCGGCCCCAACCCTCACTTCCTCTCCCCTTCGCCGACGATACTCTGTAAATGTACCAGGTTTAACCATCCGGATTGTCGGGAGGCGAGTGTGGCCTTGATCCAACACATCCTGGTGTTTATGGTTGATGCCAACGAGAGCATCAAAGAGTTTCTTGGGAGCAAGGTACGAGTTCGGTCCTGCGAGATGACATGGTTATAAGGTAGCCGACGAGCCACGAGGGAATCTGACATACCCAGTTGTCCCTCCACAAAACAACCTACTGTTGGGGGAAGCGTGCGATCGTCTACGATGGCCGTGAACTCGTTTACTTGTATGATCTCCTCGGAGTTGATCGCTTGAATAGCTGCAACAAGGTCACTATCTGAAATCATCACATGAGGGAACCGGATTGATAAACTGTAAGAGTCCCAGAGCATCCGTGAAACAATACACAGGAATGGTAATTCACGACTTGCGATTTTCTTCCCAAGTACTTGATGACCGGGAAACCATCATCACCGTCAAACCCTACAATGTCAACAACGTCGCCCAGCGGATATCGCCACAGGCCATCTCTGGTGGTTAATACGATCTGGTACTGCCTACCTGCCTCCAAGTCCCACTGGAATGCGCGTCAGCGAATGGGTCGGGTCTCGGGATACAAATACAAAAACCGACCGCCTGAAGTATGTTTTCGTGAGCTTCCTCTGCTTCAACATTCAAAAACTCGATGACGTCTTCGGTTTGGATGACAAACGTATCAAGGTCGTCCATGTCGTAGGAAGCAGCCATGATACACTCCGTCGAACCATATCCAAAACCGCGCATGGCGATAGTTGGCCCCAGGACAGATCTCACCTGGATTTTGGTTAGGTACTTGACAATAAAAATAAAGACGATGACACCTTTGGAAGCACAGTGGCAAATGGGCCACTACTTATGGTCATGAGCATCCTCAGCTTTGGCCAAACACGCGCTGCCCACCCCACGCAGGAGAAAGGAGGACCAATTTCACACAGTTCGGCAGCCCTTTCAGGATTTGCATGCAAGTGAACCTGTTCAACTTGAGTACAATGCATCACATATAGGCCAATCTCCAGCTTACTTGCAAGTAAGTTCGAACATAATCGATGCCCTCCAGATCAGGGATTGTACCATCCTTGATGCAGGATAGGAACGTGTCCCATTCCTTGTCCACGTAACGTATAAGGTCGATGAACAGAGGGGCGAATGTCGCGATCAATCGATCCAGATCTCGACACGCGAGACAGAAGAGCGCGTGTATCATAAGGATCGATGATTGTTGATCAAGGAGGCTGCCCACGGTGAGACTTGGCCAGGCACTACAACGTGAAAAGTCATCCAACATGTTGGCAAGTTTGAATGGAAACGTACTAATCACCGACACCCGACTCTCGTCGCCGTCAACGCTCCACCCAGCTCCCATACGCACCAGGATGCCCGAAGCGATGCCTACGGGAATCCGTTTCACAACTTGATCGGACTCGCGTTCTACCTCCTTGAGCTCCTTGTAGCCACAGGAGAAAATCGAATCTTCCGGGCCTTTGACATCGCGGCGATCAAACACTGAGCGACGATTTGGTGCCTCTTTGGGGATGTGATGGTATTTTGCAAACATCTTGGGCGCGTTCCCAGAAGTAGAGCTAGACAATGCCAGAGCGAACGGAAGACCCGGGGCAAACAGGTTCTCGACCTCCAACTCCTTGCATGGCTTCTCGTTGAACCTGAGTACGAACGGCCTGTACGATTCGTAGTCCGTTAGCGCAACATGACTCCGGAAGTCTTGTAACAATGTATCATCGACTTCTGTCCCATGGGCTGCAACGGTCTCACGGAATGCGGCGAGAGAGGGTGCTTGGGAAGCATACTGTGTATTAAAGTTATCCCGAACGATCCTTAGAAGAAGTCGGTCAGTCTTTTCTGTTAAGAGTGTCCGCAGTTTTGGTGACAGGGAGCTACACGGAACGGGGATGTCTGGGTAGTAGAGTTGGGACATTGGAGGAAAGAGAGTAACCGCTGGCGGGGTTTGCTCGCTTTCTCCCTTTGGGCTATTTGCCAGTGACTGTGCGCTGATGCGGCTCACTCCGAGTCACTCGCCCTGCCCTTTGTGCTATGTGATTATGCACGGACACAAACGTGCCTCGCCGAGAAACGGTACCAGTGGCCTGTAGCGGAAGTTTGAATTCACCATGACCAGTGACCACTCACCAGCGGAAGCTTGAGCCCCTCCTCGAAGAAATATCTATGCTGTGCAAGTACTTACTATACCAGTGCAGCTAAGTCCGAGACTCCGAGTGGCGCTGACAAGCAAAACAAACTTCAAAATGATAAAAAGGCAGATGTTGAAATCTGAATCAATAAAAAAAGCCGTTCAAGCTCTTATTAGAAGACTCTGCCAGCTTGACGTCGAGCTATCATAGATTATAAGGACCGAGCGGAGCACGAAACCTAACCTGCTGGATTCCGTGGCCACCAACCGCCCTTCGACGATTGATCAACTTGGTAACAAATAGTTTTTCCTTGTGACTGATTCTCGACACCGTAACTCATCTCAACGCACTCAGTCTGCAACCCACCTGACTCTGGCAGTCACTGGAATATCGACATCATACACTGTTTGGTAGTTGCCGACGGACATATCAAAGCAAGACTACCCAGGATGTGCAACATCGGAGACAACGTCCCTTTACGTTGACGCTTGACGACTCTTTCGCCGTGCAATGCAGAGTTGTTATTGGTGGACACACTCACGAAACAGGCAGGTCCCTGATCAAGCTATACCAAAATAAAATCTGCAAACAGGTTTTCTACGGGTTTGGTGGACTGCAGATGACGTCTAGCGACCAAATGATCACCCATATTTAACTTGTTGTCCAACTTTGATATGATGCTAAACGTGCTCCACACGACATAAGCCGTCGTCATTCTACTTCAGAGCTCTTGAACGACCCTCTCTTCAATCCATGCTTTGGAGGCGGATTCCGGCAGCACAACTGGCACTTTGATCTGGCCTGCCCCAATACTCAACCTCTCGCCCTTTCGCAGACGATATTCCATGAATGTGCCGGGCTTCACAATGCGGATCGTCGGGAGGCGAGCCCAAGCATTATCGAGCGCAAACTGATGCGAGACGTTCGTAGCGACAAGAGCGTCAAACAGCTTCTGGGGAGCAATGTGCGATTTCGATCCTGCAGAAACCATTTGTTCAATGGTATCTGGCAAGCAACAAGTGAATCTGGCGCACCCAATGATCCTTCGACAAAGTAGCCTACTGTGGCGGGAAGCTCGCGGTCGTCCACAACAACCGTGAATTCGTGTACTTGTATGATATCCTCAGAGCTGATCGCCTGAACAGCTGCCACCAGGTCACTATCTGAGATCAACGCGTGCCACAGTCGAATTGATGAACTGGAAGAGTATCGGAATGGTCATCAGATCGTGTATTGGGTGGGAATGGCAAAGCACGACTTGCGATTTTCGTCCCGTGCACTGAAAGACTGGTGAGCCACCATCAGCGTCAAACCCCACAATTTCAATGATGTCCCCCAGCGGATATCGCCACAAGCCATCGCGGGTGGTTAACACGACCTGGTACTGTTTGCCTGCCTTCAAGTCCCACTATAATGCATGTCAGTAAACACTTCGAGCCTCAAGATATAAATAGAGAAACTGACTGGCTGAAGTATGTTTTGAGGAGTTTCCTCTGCTGCAGCATCCAAAAACTCGACGACGTCTTCGGTCTGAATGACAAATGTATCGAGGTGGTCCTCATAGCAAGCAGCGAAGACAGACTCAGTCGCACCGTACCCACGACCGCGGATAGCGATAGTTGGCCCAAGGACAGATCTCACCTGGATTTTGGTTAGGTAGTTCGCAATAAAAGTAGAGACAAAAATACCTTCGGAAGCACGAAAGCGTATGGCCCACTGCCAACGGCCACGAACACCCTCATCTTTGGCCATACACGCGCGGCCCATCCCGCGCAGGAGAACGGAGGACCGATTTCACGGAGTTCAGTAGCCCGTCCAGGATTTGCGTGTAAATGAACCTGTTCAATCTGAGTAAAGCGCATCGCAGATTTGTCAATTCCCAACTTACTTGCAAGTGAGCTCGGACATGATCGATACCCTCAAGATCAGGTATCGTACCATCCTTGATGCAGGTGAGCATCATGTCCCATTCGTCGTCCACGTGACGCAGAAGGTCCATGAATACGGGGGCGAATGTCATGATCAATCGATCTAGGTCTCGACACACGAGACAGAAGAGTGCATGTATCACGAGGAAGGAACGATGGTGGGTGATCAGGGACGCGGCCCACGGCGCAGCTTGGCCCGGCACTGCAACGTGAAAAAGTTGTATCCCATGTCGACAACCCTGAAGGTAAACATACTTAGAACTGACATCCGACTCTCGTCGCCGTCAACACTCCACCCAGCTGTCATACGTAGCATGGTGCCCGAAGAGATGCTTAGGGGAATCCGTTTCACAACTTTACCAGACCCATGTTCTACCTCCTTGAGCTCCTTGTAGCCATAGTAGATCACCCGATCCTCTGGGCCTTTCACATCGCTGCGATCATACACTGAAGGACGGGTTGGCGCTTCTTTGGGGATGTGATGGTATTTTGCAAACATCTTGGGCGCATTCCCAGAAGTAGCGCTAGACCACAACAGAGAGAACGGAAGACCCGGGGCAAACAGGTTCTCGACCTCCGACTTCTTGCATGGCTTCTCATTGAACTTGGCTACAAACGGCTTGTACGACTCGTAGTTCATTAGCGCAACATGGCTCCGGAATTCTTGCAGCAATGTACCATCGACTTCTGTCCCATGGACTGCAACGGCATCACGAAATGCGGCGAGAGAGGGTGCTTGGGAAGCATACTGTGTATTAAAGTTGGCCCGGACGATCCTAAGAAGAAGACGGTCGGTCCTTGCTATTAAGAGTGTCCGCAGCTTTGGTGTGAGGGAAGTGCAGGGTACGGGTGTGGCTGGGACAAGTTGGGACATTGGAGGAAAGGGAATAACAGTTGTAGGGCTTGCTCGCTTTGTCCCTTGAGCTATTGGACTGTGCACGGACGCGAACACGGAGCCGTTCCTCACGGGGTAAGGTTGTCTAAACTCTACGAGCATGAGCGTGACTCCCGCCAGCCGAGCAATGTTCCTCGCATCCTCGTTACCTGTCTAATCTAGTGTTGCCGCAAGGTGAGGTTAAGGTCACCGTGAGGTGAAATCGGAGTTTTACCTCAGGAATTCAAGGTAAGGTGAGGTGCACGGCCACACGAGGTCATCAAGCTGGCTACCTAAAAAGGACCATTATCACACTGCATGGAATCGCATAGATCGAGAGCGATAACATAGTAGCAGTCTGCAGTACTGAGTATCAAGTACGAGATTGTTCCTCCTGCTCTGCAATCAACAACCCCTGCTCATTATCACACCACCCGTTCTCGAATGAGAGCCTTTCACCTCGGAATGCGAACTTCAAGATTTGCAGTATCTCCATTGTGTTTGGCGACAAACCGTTCCGTCGTGCTGTGTCCGTGTCTTTGCCGGATGAAAAAACACGCTTGCACGGTACTGCAGAAGCCTGAGTTGGAAGCACGGCAATGCGGTAGAGTAGTGGGAATGTGATACTACACTCGGGAGTAGGTATGTTTTAAAACTGGATTTTCGTTTTATGGGGTGATTCGAGTTTCTACATGTAATCACATAGAGGAGCTAGTAAGCTAGCAGCACGGCTTTCAAGTTGGTGCTTGCCTGTTACACCGGTGTGTTAGTGTCTGAGGAGAGCTGAAGAATCTTGAATCTTGAAGCTTGAAGCTCTATGATCACTGTGACAAGGAATCACGCCTATCATCTACTCTCCACGTCATTATCAGTCATGATTGTGAAAGGGTTTTGATTTGGAAGGCGGCCAAGATCAAGGTAGGGTGAGGTGAGGTGAGGCGGTGTCAACCTCACAGCCTGATTAGGCATCCAAGGTACACCTCACCTTGACCTCGGTATAAGGTCACCTCACCTTCCGGCAGCACTAGGACTCTAATCCCGAACTCCCGAAGAGTGTTCAAATTGTTTCGCTCCAGCACTCAAGTGCTACGCCCAATCCCTGAACAGCCGAGTAGAGCTTTCTGATGGCATGGAATTCGGAATAAAGTGCTTACCACAACCCTAACTCGAACCGGGACCACCTAACCAACTAGTATATGACAAGACATGACAGTACCCCCACAGCAAATTGACTTGGTCTGTTGCACGAAATGCCCCATTGAAACGACGGTCGCCAACGAGTCGAAGTCCTTTCCAGTGTCCAGGTGTACTGGTACATACTAGGAGCGCCTCCCGTGGGCTGGATTATCATCTGGTATCAGAATTAAGGTTGATGCGGCTGTATGACGGAGGGTTTGAGGGTCTTCGGTTGCTAAGTACTGGAGAGCCCCTCGTGGGCACTCAGTACTCATTTATATCCAGCATACATTGTCCTGTTGTCAGTTTCCTCCGAGGAACAGTAGAACTCAAGTCAAACTTCGACGCAGTGGGCGGCGTACCTTATTTGGGTAACCCAAATATCCTGTCAGTAAAGCGACGCGTCGTCTCAGGCTCAAGTATCAGGGAAACCGTCCAGACTCTGGAGGAAATTGATGCGCTGTTTAGTACTTGCCGAGGGAGATATCAAAGAAATACCATCGAAGATGTGGAAGGCTAGTGACCAAACGATGTTTAAATGGTTCAACCTTCGCCAGTAAGCCATCGTAATTCTATATCAACATTTCAAAGCTCTTGAACGACCCTCTCCTTGATCCAGTCTTGCGCGGCCGACTCCAGCAGGACAACCGGAACTTTAGTTTGACCGGCCCCAACCCCCACTTTCTCTCCCCTTCGCCGACGATACTCCATAAACGTGCCAGGTGTAACCATCCGGATTGTCGGGAGGCGAGTGTGCCCTTGGTCCAACACCTCCTGGTGTTTATGGTTGATGCCAACGAGAGCATCAAAGAGTTTCTTGGGAGCAAGGTGCGAGTTCCGTCCTGCGAGATGACTTGGTCATAAGGTAGCCGAAGAGCCACGAGGGAATCTGACATACCCAGTTGTCCCTCCACAAAGTAACCTACCGTTGGGGGAAGCGTGCGATCGTCTACGATGGCCGTGAACTCGTTTACTCGTATCATGTCCTCGGAGTT
The DNA here is from genome assembly GCA_014904835.1 of Paxillus ammoniavirescens. Taxonomy (NCBI): domain Eukaryota; kingdom Fungi; phylum Basidiomycota; class Agaricomycetes; order Boletales; family Paxillaceae; genus Paxillus; species Paxillus ammoniavirescens. Next base: position 31,189 of record MU121100.1, read on the forward strand.
GATCGCTTGAATAGCTGCGACGAGGTCACTATCGGAGATCAGCACATGAGGGAACCGAATTGATAAACTGTAAGAGCCCCGGAGCATCCGTCAAACAGTACAGAGGAATGGTAGAAAAAAGACTTGCGATTTTCTTCCCAAGTACTTGATGACCGGGAAACCATCATCACCGTCAAACCCTACGATGTCAACAACGTCGCCCAGCGGATATCGCCACAAGCCATCTCTGGTGGTCAACACGATCTGATACTGTTTACCTGCCTCCAAGTCCCACTGGAATTCACGTCAGCGAATGATTCAATTCTCAAAATACAAATAGAGAAACTGACCGCCTGAAGTATGTTTTCGTGAGTTTCCTCTGCCCCAACATCCAAAAACTCGATTACATCTTCGGTTTGGATGACAAACGTATCAAGGTCTTCCATGTCATAGGAAGCAGCCATGATACACTCCGTCGAACCATACCCAAAACCGCGCATGGCGATAGCTGGCCCAAGGATGGATCTCACCTGGGTTTTGGTTAGGTAGTTGACAATAAAAATAGAGACAATAACACCTTCGGAAGCACAGTAGCGAACGGGCCACTACATATGGTTATGAGCATCCTCAGCTTCGGCCAAACACGCGCTGCCCATCCCACGCAGGAGAAAGGAGGACCAATTTCACGCAGTTCGGCGGCGCGTTCAGGATTTGCGTGCAAGTGAACCTGTTCAACTTGAGTACAATGCATTACATATAGCCTATGATATAGGCCAATCCCCAGCTTACTTGCAAGTAAGTTCGAACATGATCGATGCCCTCGAAATCAGGGATTGTACCATCCTTGATGCAGGATAGGAACATGTCCCATTCCTCGTCCACGTAACGTATAAGGTCGATGAACAGAGGGGCGAATGTCGCGATCAATCGATCTAGATCTCGACAGGCTAGACAGAAGAGCGCCTGTATCATGAGGAAGGATCGATGATTGTTGATCATAGACGCTGCCCACGGTGAGACTTGGCCAGGCACTGCAATATGAAAAGTTATATAACATGTTGGCAAGTCTGAATGAAAACGTACTAATAACTGACATCCGACTCTCATCGCTGTCCACGCTCCACCCAGCTGCCATACGTAGGATGGCGCCCGAAGCGATGCCTACGGGAATCTGTTTCACAACTTGATCGCACTCACGTTCCACATCCTTGAGCTCCTTGTAGCCATAGCAGAACATCACATTCTCTGGGCCTTTGACATCGCGGCGATCAAAAACTGAGCGACGGACTGGTACCTCTTTAGGGATGTGATGGTATTTTGCAAACATCTTGGGCGCGTTCCCAGAAGTAGAGCTAGACAATGCCAGAGCGAACGGAAGACCTGGAGCAAACAGGTTCTTGACCTCCGACTCCTTGCATGGCTTCTCATTGAACTTGGCTACGAACGGCTTGTACGATTCGTAGTCCATCAGCGCAACATGACTCCGAAAGTCTTGTAACAATGTAACATCGACTTCCGTCCCATGGGCTGAAACGACGTCGCGAAATGAGGCGAGAGAGGGTGCTTGTAAAGCATACTGTGTATTAAAGTTGGCCCGGATGATCCTGAGAAGAAGACGGTCGGTCTTTTCTGTTAAGAGTGTCCGCAGTTTTGGTGACAGGGAGCTACACGGAACGGGGATGTCTGGGACAAGTTGGGACATTGGAGGAAAGGGAGTAACCGCTGGTGGGTTTGCTCAGTCTGTCCCTTTGGGCTACTTGACTGTCCTCTGACGCAGGGCCGCAGCCGCTTCAACCAGTGCAAGCGCTCAGTCCGAGTCACTCGCACAGCTTTTGCGCTGTATTACTGTGTACACACCGGGACCGTCGGTGACCAACGGAAGCTTGAGCCTCCGTGTCATATAAGTACCAGTGGTCCCAGTGCAGCTGAGTCCAATATATCCGAGTGGCGCTGACAAGCAGATCAAACTTGAAGATGATAAACAAAGAGAATTTTGAAATGTCGATCGTTACTTAGTTGGAGAGTAAATTTCGGAACAGCCATCCAAGTCTACGCTTCATGTGATAGTCAGCAGGTGTACGCTAGAGTTGAACGAAGCAACGATATTTTCATGCAGCACCAAGGGGTGAGCCCGGGCGACACCTCTCATTCAGTAACCTGAATAGGCCATACAAGGTTAGCTTGAGTCCTGGGAGATTCCGGTGTCAGCGATGGATCAAGATAACAAAGAGGGCTCTGTTTGTGGCTGATTGTAGAAAGTGGTATGTTGTCACCAGCCCTCAGTTCCATGGTCGGTGTAGTGCTCCGCAGTCATGCGAACGATGTGGGGGGAGAGCTTGGTATGATCCTCATGGTGTGGGGAAGCTAATCGCGACATTCTGGAATGTGTGGGATTGGTTGACAGTATAATCCAAGAGCGAGCTCAGGAACCATGGAAGGTCCTCCGCTTCCTGCCTTCGGAAGAGCGGAACAACTTACGGGGTCTCAAACGTAAGATGATGCTCTGGATATGATGTGGGAAATTGGGGGAAGTTAGACAGTCCACTTCAGGATACCAAGCAGGAACGACAAAGGCCAAGGCTTGGATCCACGCAGTGCAAAGATATTGGTAAGGAAGGAAAACACAGCATCCCTGTGTAGCTGCGCGCATTCCTCGATCCAGGCAGCTGGCAACATGCAGTGGGTCTGAGTATTGCAAGTTGGTGAGCGCCGTGGGATCTTGACTGGATTAGTATTCCCGAGGTTGACGTGTTGGTGATCCATGTCAATACCCAACGCATCGGGAGAGATGTAATCCACAGTAAAACTAAAACTCTTCTTGATGTAGGTTTTGAATGTTTGACTTGGCACGTCTAGCGAAACGTCCTTGGCCTCCGAGTCGTGCATGGGGAAAAGGCGATAGCACCTCTGTGAGAGTTTCACTGATTCATCGGGACAGTGAGGAATAATGCTTCCCGAACTTCGCTATACTATACCATCATGTCCTGTATAATCCGAGAAACATCGGCATGTGAGAAGCCACACCTGAATTTGTGGTTATTAGATAAAAAGTCAAGAGCGCCTTGCATGGTGAAATACGTAGGACTGACGTTCTATGAGGTCCCAATAATCAACTTTCGCTATGTTGTCTTCGATGGGAGTGTAGGCGCCCCGGGCCCTTGCCCCAATTTGAAGACTTCGGGTTCAAGTGAATCCCAGAACAGTCCAGTTAAATTAATGCGGTGTTGGAAATGATGGAATAAGACACGAGGTGGTCACGTAGTGACAACGCTAAGCTGCATCAGCCTCGATGTCTCCTTCGACATGTAGAGCGGCCAAAATCATCTCAAGTTGATCGTTCCCTCCAAGCCTTGCAATTTCCTGACGAACCTGTATAGCATGTCAGCGCTCATTTCATGGACACGGCCTCGACACCAAATGGGCGCCATCCGAGCCGAGACATAGATGGTAGCACCGACGCACCTCTTGTTCGAATGCTTTCATTACCTTCAACGTGTGGTCGAACGAGCGAGTCTTGTCACGTAGGTGAGCGATAGTGTGATGTTTCAGTGTTGGGGTCGTTGGTCGCTTTTGAAGGACATCTACATCGCTTGAGCATCAGCGCCATGATCGCAAGACCAAAGCCATCAGCGTACTCATTATGACACGGTTACCCTCGTCAGCTCGTACTCCGTGGACGATGGGAAAAGAGAACTTCCCCTCAGTGAGGTCTTCTGCGAACCCTTTGTGATCGGAGTACTGCCAAAGTACCCGAAACATCAGCGTTCCTTGTCAACGGGACGAGTGGGCTAGAGGAAAAAACCCTGGCTGGACCGACAAGCATTACGACAGAGCTTTGCATTACATACCTCTGTACTTTGCAGGTTCATATAATCATCTCTGATCTGGAAGTATACCCCGAAGAGATTGACAAGAGGTACATAGTCACTGGCAGTGAAGGATCGACGGAAAAACTGTCAGTACAGTGAATATCACCGTGAGAGACATCACAACTTACACTGTCACATTCTTCGTCGCGCACGCCATCATCAACTTGACGGCGATTCTAAACAAACCACCGGTCTCTGTCACAAATCGTCAGCAAAGTGGTTCCAAATATACGTCATGGCATTGAGCTCAACTGTTGTTAACCATGGAAATATACTCCTCTTCCGTGGGACATTGTAGAGAGTCCCGCCAGAAAATCTCAAGACCTTGGCCGCGATGAAGGGACAGCAACTCCTCGGTGACCACTAGATCAAGGTCTTCATTCGCCACAACCCTGGTAGCTGCGTCTCCAGAAGCATGATTCTTCAATGCTGCTAGTTCCTTGTATGCTAGAAAATAAACGTAATTCGCGGTATTGATGGTTTGTGGAACACCATAGATTCGATGGGCGACTGGTTGACCTCTTCGAAGCTGTGCACCGTCCTCGATGTCATCGACCATGAGACTGGCGCTGTGCAGCATGCGCACTACTTGTGAAATGACATCGAGCTGCACACGCGGAACGTCGAGCCATATATTGAATGCCTCAATGAGCAAGGATCGGATCTCTTTCCCTGGTTTAGAGGTGATGTAGTTATATGGCTCAAGTAATACAGATTCGGAAGACGCTGTCCATGCAGACGAGTTCTGGAGAGGTGCAAGGAGCCTGCAGATATCGGTGGTCGACATGATGGAGCCTGAGAAATCGAACACTGAAGTGGAAGACGAAACGCTGGAGTGTCGGGTATTTATGGAATACAGGTGGCGAATGTCGTCGCTGGATCTGTTGGCACTCAATTATGGGCTAGGTGATCATAATTCGTCTTTGGACATTGGAGGCTGCCAGCTGGGCTTGGGCTGGGCGACTCCAACTTCACGAGTGACCACTGCTCGTTGTATTACATAATACCCTTATTTAAATAATAACCCTGAGTTACATTTCTGACGCACTTCAAATTTGACATCCAACTCCTTTGCGCCTGGAAGTCCAGATCAGCCAGTCGATGGCAGAAAAGCGTTGCGCCAGAGTAGCCTCTTGAAGACATGCGTGGTCTTCCATGCGATTTTTTCGGAACGGGGCGTGGAGTGTGTTGTGTCTCCTCCATTCGATGCCCCAAAGCCGACTGCGCAGCAACCCAGTCTCCACCGTTCTCTCGACTCCTCGTCGCCATTAGCCCACAGCCATACCTCGTCCCCATTACCAATGACCATTGCCCTCGATCATGCGTAATTATAGGTCCCCGACCTGGGGGTACCGGGACCCACATTCATGCCGGGAAGAAGTGGTAAGAAGTGCTCGATACGCAAAGGAAACTCGGTAGACTAGCTTGCTATTTATTTTATCAAGTTGCAGTGCGACAAATTTAAGTCGTCACGAAGAACAATTTCTCCCGGACTACTGCGTTCAATACTTCGGGAAGAAATGACGAAGCCTGGCACTCATTTCGGTACGTCCTCAGATGTGTATGGTCCTCTAGATAGATCCCGAGGATGTGGAATGTGACGCTGGATTCTTTTGGATGCGAACTAGAAAACTGACTGCTCAAGTAACCCGCTCAGCTAATTGAAATACTGACATTAACAGCCATATTTAACTTGTTGTCCAACCTTGATAAGGTGCTAAACGAGCCGTTCTCATTCTACGTCGACACTTCAAAGCTCCTGAACGACTCTTCCCTCAAGCCATTCTTTGGAGGCGGGTTCCGACAGTACAACCGGCACTTTGATATGGCCCGCCCCAACATTCAACTTCTCGCCCTTTTGCAGACGATACTCCATGAATGTGCCGGGCTTCACAATCCGGATCGTCGGAAGACGAATGCGACCATTATCGAGCGCACGTTGATGTGCGACGTTCATAGCAACGAGAGCATCAAACAGCTTCTGGGGAGCAAGGTGTGATTTCGATCCTGTAGAATGCATGTGTTCAACGGTATCTGGCGAGCAACAGGTGAATCTGGCGTACCCAGTGATCCCTCGACAAAGTAGCCTACTGTAGCGGGAAGCTCGCGGTCGTCCACAACAACCGTGAACTCGTGTACTTGCATGATATCCTCGGAGCTGATCGCCTGAACAGCTGCCACCAGGTCACTATCTGAGATCAACACGTGCGGGAATCGAATTGATAAACTGCAAGAGTACCGGAACGGCCATGAGATGGTGTACGGGGTGGGAATAGCAAATCACGGCTTACAATTTTCGTCCCGAGCACTTGAACACCGGAGAGCCACCATTAGTGTCAAACCCTACAATTTCAATAATATCACCGAGCAGATATTGCCACAAACCATCGCGCGTGGTCAACACGATCTGGTACTGTTTACCTGCCTCCAAGTCCCACTAGAATGCACTGATCAGCGAATGCTTCGAATGTCAAAACGCAAATACAGGAACAGACCGATTGAAGTATATTTTCATGAATTTCCTCTGCTGCAGCATCCAAAAACTCAACGATGTCCTCGGTCTGAAGGACATATATATCGAGGTCGTGCGTGTAGTAAGAAACAGCAATGCGGGCCTCCGTGGCACCATAACCTGCACTGCGAATGGCGATAGTTGGCCCAAGGACGAACCTCACCTGAATTTCGCCTAGGTATATCACAACAAAATTAGAGACGATGGACACCTACCTTCGGAAGCACAAAAGCGAATGGCCCACTGCAAATCGCTACGAGCATCCTCATCTTTGGCCATACACGCGCGGCCCATCCTGCGCAGGAGAAAGGAGAACCAATTTCACGGAGTTCGGTAGCGCGTCCAGGATTTGCGTGAAAGTGAACCTGTTGAATTTGATTACAATGCATTGCACGTTTCTCTACCCATAGCTTACTTGCAAGTAGGCCCGAACATGATCGATGCCTTCAAGGTCAGGTATCGTACCATCCTCGATGCAGGTTACCAACAACTCCCATTCGTCGTCCACGTGACGCATAATGTCCATGAACACGGGGGCGAATAACATGATCCATCGATCTAGGTCCCGACTCGCGAGACAGAAGAGCGCATGTATCGTGAGGAAGGACTTATGACGGGTTATCAGGGACGCGGCCCACGGTGCGGCTTGGCCCGGCACTGCAACGTGAAAAGTCAGGTACCATTATGCTGGCAAGCCTGAAGAGGAACATACTAATAACTGACATCCGATTCTCGTCACTGTCAACGCTCCACCCTGCCCTCATCCGTAACATAGCACCGGAAGAGATGCCTACGGGAATCCGTTTCACCACTTCACCGGACGCACGTTCTACCTCCTTGAGTTCCTTGTAGCCATAGTAAATCACCCGATCCTCCGGGCCTTTGACATCGCTGCGATCATACACTGAGCGACGTGTTGGCGCTTCTTTGGGGATGTGACGGTATTTCGCAAACATCTTGGGCGCGTTCCCAGAAGTAGCACTAGACCCCACCAGAGAGAACGGGAGACCCGGAGAAAACAGGTTCTCGACCTCCGACTCCTTGCATGGCTTCTCATTAAATCTGGCTACGAACGGCTTATACGACTCGTAGTCCATAAGCACGACATGGTTCCGGAAGTCTTGCAACAATGTACCATCGACCTCTGTCCCATGGGTTGCAACGACGTCGCGAAATATGGCGAGGGAGGGTGCTTGGGAAGCAAACTTTGTACTGAGGTTGGCCCGGATTATCCTAAGAAGAAGACGGTCAGTCCTTTCTGTTAACAGTGCTCGCAGCTCTGGTGTGAGGAAATTGCAGGGAACGGGAGTGGCTGGGTCAAGTCGTGACATTGGAGGAAACGGAATAATACTTGCTCGTTTTCTCCCTTGAGCTATTTGATTGTGCACGGATGCGAACACGGAGCCGTTATTCATGGGGAAAGGTGGACTGACCTCTACGCGTATGACGTGACTCCCGCCAGCCGAGCAATGGTCGATGGAGCGCGAGATGATGCCCAGGGGAATCCTTTTCACAACTTGTCCGGAATCGCGTTCTACATCCTTGACCTCGTTATGGATGTAGCAGGCGACATAAGCTGCCAGATCTTTGGCTTCGCGGATATCATAGACGGAGTGATAACCGATGCTAGACTGTCCCAGAGTACTGCACGGGAGATACTGTATATAGACCGCATTGGTGCTGAGTCTCTTCCCAATGAAGGCTTGGAACCCTTGATTCAGGTAAGTTGGAACGTGCTCGGCCTCCGACCCAGGTGTACGGGGAAAAGGATACGAGGAATGATATAGCCCCGTGCAGATTCATCGATAAGTGACATAAACGAGTGTACTCCAAGTTGGTGGCAGGGTGGCGCTCGTCGCGTTCGGGTTCGAGGTGTCAGTGGCCTCGTTGTAGGCCATCTGACGTGTCGACTGGGGGTTCTGGGGCATGATGTGTGCTTGGTGGACGTCCTTGACCTTGCCGTCGTCCTTGTCTGCCTCCCTGCGCCCTCTACTCCTCTACTGTCCTCTCCTTTGGCTCCCCTCGTCGTGTTCACGTCTGTGGCGTGTCTCATTCGACGGTAGGTGGCCTTTCGACTTCGTTGGCCAGTTGGACGCCTTAACGTAGATGCCGTCTGCTAGAATGGCGGGTTGGGAGTGGGTTTGGTGACTCGGACGTGGGGTGGGGCCGTGGTGTGTTGACTCGAGCCCTAGGTAAGCTTATCGATCATGATTCGTCCTTGAATATTCTGGGCGACAACTCTACGACCACTGCCCGCGGTAGTAGTGGGTAGTATTACCTGATACTTCAAATTATTTAAATAATAAGAATCCTGAGTTACATTTGTATTGTATTAGTCGACCAATTTTACCTGTTTTCCTACACCATCCTCATATCTTCCAAATGGCACGGTATGTACAGAGAAGCCTTTATGTGGACACCCGAAAACAGGCTGCAGTGCGACCAATTTATGTCGCCGCGAAGAACAATATCTCCCGGTTTGATAGCCTGAGAGGAAATGACGAAGCCTGGCACTCACTTCGGTACGTCCTCAGACGTGTATCCGTTAGCAGCTAAGAGACGGCGCATAATGTCAATAATTCAATTAGCTGCCGGAGTCAGGCGGATTGCAGCAGCACGATAGAGCAGCGGTTAACTAGATAAGGGTCCTTGGATTATCCTGAGCAGTCAGTTTCTCAGTTCACATACAAGGGGACCCGGTGTCGCATTCCACACCCTGTGGATCTAGAGGGCCAGATATCAAAGCAAGACTTCTAAAGATGTGCGGGTCTAGCGAACAAACGGTAGCCCATATTTAACTTGTTGTCCAACCTTGATAAGATGCCAAACGAGCCACCCTCATTCTGCAGTAACACTTCAAAGCTCTTGGACAACCCTTTCCTCAAGCCATTCTTTGGAGGCGGATTCCGACAGTACAACTGGCACTTTGATCTGGCCCGCCCCAAAATTCAACCTCTTGCCCTTTCGCTGACGATACTCCATGAATGTGCCAGGCTTTACAATCCGGATGGTCGGGAGGCGAATGCGACCATTATCGAGCGCACGCTGATGTGCAATGTTCGTAGCATCGAGAGCCTCAAACAGTTTCTGGCGAGCAAAGTGCGGTTTCGTTCCTGCAGAATCCATTTGTTCAATGGTATGTGGCAAGCAACAAGTGAATCAGCGCACCCAGTGGTCCCTCGACAAAGTAGCCGGGTGTAGCGGGAAGCTCGCGGTCGTCGAGAACAACCGTGAATTCCTGTACTTGTATGATATCCTCGGAGCTGATCGCCTGAATAGCTGACACGAGATCACTCTCTGAGATCAATGCATGTGGGAATCGAATTGATAAACTGGAAGAGTATCGGAATTGTCGTCAGAGAGCGTGCGGGATGGTGATGGCAAAACACGACTTACGATTTTCGTCTCGTGTACTTGAAGACCGGCGAGCCACCATTAGTGTCAAACCCTACAATTTCAATAATGTCACCGAGCGGATATCGCCACAGGCCATCGCGGGTGGTTAACACGACCTGGTATTGTTTACCTGCCTCCAAGTCCCACTATACACGTCGGTGAACACTTCGAGTCTCAAGATACAAATAGAGAAACTGACTGGCTGAAGTATGTTTTGATGAGTTTCCTCTGCTGCAGCATCCAAAAACTCCACGACGTCTTCAGTCTGAAGGACAAATGTATCGAGGTGGTCCTCGTAGCAAGCAGCAAAGACAGACTCCGTCGCACCGTACCCACGACCGCGGATAGCGATAGTTGGCCCAAGGACGGACCGAACCTGAGCTGGGGTTAATTATCTCACAACAAAAGTGGAAACAATGACATCTACCTTCGGAAGCACGAAAGCGTATGGCCCACTGCCAACGGCCACGAGCATCCTCATCTTTGGCCATACACGCGCGGCCCATCCCGCGCAGGAAAAAGGAGAACCGATCTCACGGAGTTCGGTAGCGCGTCCAGGATTTGCGTGTAGATGAACCTGTTCAACTTGAATATAGTGCATCACAGATTTGCCAATCCCCAACTCACTTGCAAGTGAGCTCGAACATGATCAATGCCCTCAAGGTCAGGTATGGTACCATCCCTGATGCAGGTTAACAACATATCCCATTCGTCGTCCACGTGACGCATAATGTCCATGAACACAGGGGCGAATGTCGTGGCGAGTCGTTCTAGATCTCGACACGCGAGACAAAAGAGCGCGTGTATTATGAGGAAGGACTGATGGCGGGTGATCAGAGACGCGGCCCACGGTGCGGCTTGGCCAGGCACTGAAATATGAAAAGTTATCCACCGTGTCAGCAAGCCTGAAGGAAAACATACTAATAACTGACATCCGACTCTCGTCGCTGTCAACGTTCCACCCAGCCGACATACGTAGCATGGTGCCCGAAGAGATGCCTACGGGAATCCGTTTCAC
>MU121101.1:0-24069 GCA_014904835.1 Paxillus ammoniavirescens
TTCGCAGGTCAGATACCCCACCCGCACCTCAAATGCCTCACCCACACCTCAAACAACCAATTCGCACCCCCAAACGGCCCACCAGCACCTCAGACGAGACACCCGCACCTCAATTAGCCCACCAGCACCACTTTCATTGAATGGATTTACTGATGAGTCGTGAATGGACCAGCAGCAATCCAAGTCTTGAATTGTGTACATTTTATGTCAACCAGTTCACAGATATGTAATACTAGTAGTTTAGATCCACTTGAATCTTGGTGAATTCATCAAATATATCCTGTCAAATTGAATCTGGGTGAAATTGGAGAATTCACATGAGTCGGCATGAATGCGCTGGGGTGGTTTTTCCTGATGCCGACTGTCTTCATTCTGCCTACGGTCTGCCTACGGGTAGGGTGCGGTGGCCCGATGCAAAAGGTAGATTGTTGATTGCAAAACGCTGTCGAAATAGTCACATGTAAGCCGGTTACTTACAGTACCGAAGACCTGGACATGTGATACACATACGCTATTGAGATTACTCATAGCTTACTCATATGCATTCCACTGCATTCTATGAGATTCTATACTTACTATACATAGTAGTATATCACTACAGTTTACTGGACTAAACTAGTAGATACCATGGTCCGTGCGTAGACCACTCTAGTATAAATACTGAGGCCTTACGCCTAGTACCATAGGTCTCCAATAAAGGAACATTCATTCCTATCTACCGATCAAGGTTACCTCATCAACCCTTTCCTGTCCTCGACAGTCTCTCAGTAAGGTGAGGCTCTCTCACCACTGCCGTGCTGTATCGGGATTTCCCCGATAAACGCTCCATTGTGGCAGGTGTCGACATCATTTGGTAACTTCTGTATAGCTTGTTCCCCGAACTGTCGTAGGACACAGAAATTTCAGACTGAAAAATCAGTGTAAAGGACGAACATTGGACGTTATGGCACGGAAGTAGCGCACTCAGAAAAAGTAACCCTTGTAATTCCATGACCATGAAACACAGAATGTACACGTGAGAGAGCACAGGTCAACACTCTGATACTTCGTGATCAAGATCGATAACCAGCGGAGTGGGGTATAGAGGTCGGCGCCCAGTCCAAACTACAAGGCATTTCATATTCTCCTCCACATGACATAAGGTGAGGGGATCGTTCCTTTCCACCCTGTGGGAACCTGCATCACTGAAGCTCCTGCGTCTCCTGCCATGGTGGCGTACTCCAAGTATCCGGAATACTAGCCTGCGAGTGCCTAGGCAATTACCCATGGACGACTGCTGTCGTCGAGAATCAGATTCTCGCTGTCAGGTGTTGGTGAGTGACGACAGAGGTCGATCGAATGTGGGTCCAGATACCTTCCGCTTCCCCGCATTCCTTTTGGTGATCGACAGCCCTCGATTCCACCATGCCGCGAGATCTTCATGTGTGAGAAACGGGCCCCTACCATAGATGGTGAACCACCTAGTTTCAAGGGTAGGATCGGGTGGGCCTGGGGTCATCGCAGGCGGCAGAGTGGAGGTGGGTAATGACATCCGCAAAGACGCTCGCCCACGTTGAAAGACGCCCGCTGGCCTTGCAAAGTACGCTCCTGCACATATTCCATAACGATGTACGTGCATCCCTCATAGCAGAAAACCAAGTAATCGTGCTTGGCCACTTTATTTCCAGGTATCTTCTTCACTACCACACCTACAGCGAACGGAATGAGTTCAACACCGAATTCAGGATCGCGAAGAACATTGTCCCAAGATCGAGATCCGAAGTAAGAGACAGAATGACAAGAGGCGGTCCGCAAACATGGAGAGTTTCGCTGTACAAGTGCTCGAGGCCCAAGCCAATAGTCCGCATGGTCGTAATGGATAGTTCGAGTCCAAGTTGTAACTGCGGAGATGCGGATGTGCCGAGTGTACCATACTTATGCATGGTCCGATGATTCATGCCACACTTGTGAAGGAAATGTAAACCAAACCCAGAACAACAAGGTGTTCGAGGTGGTCACCAGCGCGCAGCAGCAGAGTAGCCATGCAAATGGCGATGAGACCGCCGAAAGAGTGGCCGCACAGGGTGTACCCGGAGGGCTACATGTGCCTAACGCAAGATACAACCATTCCGGTCACGTCGTGAATAAAGAACACCTTCGGTTTTGTCCCAGCCTGCTTGGTTCGAAAACCTCGGTGGCATCGCCCTGGAGTGAGCGAGTCTTGGGACCCATGTCGTTGATAAGATCCAACAGCCCTCATTGAATGGTCAGCCTATCACATACGGTCGGAATAGGGAATGCGACTCACGTCATGTAGGGCGCGTCGGGTAGATGTCGCGCAGAGAAACATCCACGCCAAACGTGTTGGACAATGCTCCGCAGCTTGTACGCTGAGTTTGCACCGCCCAGCAAACAAATGGACACAAGGACGGAGTCGGTGACCAAACTAACTGCGGGGGGTGGCAGCGCCGTGGCGCTCTATCTTCGCAATTTCAATAGTTGTTGACCGGAACTAAATACTAGTGACATCGGGGCGTTCCGACAATGGGCATGGTTGGGAGAGGCACTGCTTAGATAGTGAAAACAAAATCAGTCTCGAAGACATAGTTTTTCTTGTTTGGCGAGATGCAAGTGTTTGAGGGTGCGGTGGGCGAGTGCAAAACGTAGCTTCCGGATTGCTGCCAGTTGTAAGACGATTGAAGAGACCTAACAGTTGAGTCAAGTCAGGCTTGTTCCCCGTTCTCTAAATTTCAGCAGCACGAGCACTGAAAATTGAGGGCGATCATTGAATGACATGGCGCCCCGTGAGTAGCACACCCGGCAACATGATCAGATCAATCAGACGACTCGAGCGATCCTCCTGGTTCACCACGGCGCGAACGAACCTAGATCTACTTAGTAGCGGGCCACTTGATACCAGGTGAGCATATAATTATTCTGGTGTTGAAATATCTTCTTATTGGCGTTACGTGATCATATGGACATCACGGTTCGATACGATGCCTGCCAAAACTTTGGGTCATGACTTTCAGACAGAGTCTTGCGGTTCACTACTCGCTGCACCAAACTTTTTTCGCAGTTCAAGTTCAACATTAAATAACGTTCAACAGTCAGTGATTCGGGACGTTGGATTATCTACAGCACAATTGGCATTATCGCCGAACGTTCGTCGCAATATTGTATACAGCTAAAGCCTCTTCACACTCCACATCATGTACCAATCCTTGTGCCCCAACATGTCCATTTCCACGAGGTGAGTGTCAACCTCGACAGAACCCTTGGGAAAAACCACCCCGTCCCACATCTCCGTCCATGTTTGCGGAGAGTGGCAGAACATGCTTGTACCAACCAAGCTTTCCACCGTCCTTCCTTTCTCAGGCAGCGCACGATTCCCACCACACACGATGGATCCAGGTATTGGTGACAGGAGGCCTGCAAGTGCACGGGCAAGATGCAACTGCGTCGGCTCGCTGAAGAGATGGAATAAATTGGAAGCATGGATGGCGCTGATGCGTCCGTGAAGTGGGTTGAGCGACGTCAAGGTCTTCAGGTCAGGCTCCGGGGAATCGGGAACTGCATCAAAAGGCTGTACTACAGAGAGCATCGCCGGATCGAAGGCGTCGCCAGGTATGAAGTGCCCTGGGAAAGTCTCTGGGGTAGTCCTGAACAGCTTATGCGCCAAATTCCCAAATTCTGGACAGGCGGTAGCGGTAAGCTAACTTTCGGGATCAGGTTTAGCGTGTACTTACCAGGGTGTAGATCCGAACCAATGGTACGTTCAGCCGGAAATCCGTCTGCTGCGGCTTTCCTGACATCTGTGCCAACTAACGCGATACCATCGGTAAGGCCCTGCTAATATACACATGATGAGATTGAAATCACCACTACAGCCAATATCGAGAAAAATTGCGTCTTTGCGGGTGAGTCCTATCTTGACGACATCCTCATGCGCTGGGAGCCGTGTTAAGAGGAGACTAGGATCTTGTCAGAGTGCTCCGGGGAATAATCAAACATATGTTTACGATATGAAAGAGAATCCCATGATGCCCGGGTAGGGTGCTACCTATAGAATAAGGTGAGTCTGATGCGGCGTCATTAGTCTCTCACTTTTTGATCGCACCTTGTACGCTGCTGCTTGCACTGCGAGGATGTGTCTCTTCAGCTCGTCGTCATCGGTAATTCCTGTTTGCTGCTTGAAGAATTCGGATTGCTCCGGAGTGATCTTATAAAATTGCTCCTGGAGAGTGAGCACTTTGTCTGGGGTCACAGAGGCGTCTCCAAGAGAGATGTTGTTTGAGGGGGCCGCACGGGTAGTCGTCATCGTTCGAGAGCTCTGGGGTACTACCGCTCAAGAACTTTGAGATGCGACCCCCTCTTAAGTACGAGCTTGCGGGCACCGCCCGTCAAACAAATGGGTGAAGGACGGTGATTCACTGGAGCGTTCCGAACGCCACGATCAGGATGGATGGGAGGAAGGAGGCTCGCCCAGACCGTAGTTCATACTGCAGGACAACCAGTGCTAGCAGGCGAGGGAAAGGCAGGGAAAGTAAATAGAAAGTTTAAGTTGTACCTACTTCACGAAGATCGTGGACTTTACAGCGACCAACTATAAAGGCTGCTCTGTATTTTTTTTTGCCTTGAGAAATGACGGTTTGAACCTCTTTGAGTTTGCGCCCGAGGCTTAGGTGGATAGCAACCCAGATCAATCTAACCCAGGAACGCGTGTGGTATGACATAGGGACTGGATGTGGGGTAGGCCTAATAGGCTTGGGGTAGGGCCTGGTAGGGCAGAGCATAGACTCGCGATTGGTCACCAGCCTAGGCAGGGCGGCCCAGCGAGCGCCAGTTGCCCGTTATATTATGTTCGGTCTCTATTTTCTTCCCTTGTCACGCTCACAACATCAAGATCCCGAGTTGAACAGCTTGGACGCGCGACTATAAAGTGCCAAAGAAACCCTGGACAGCACCCCACGGATCGAGGCGCTCCGCGTGGGGATGCTGCCGGAGACCAGTTTGGCCGGGCAGTGCGAGCGATAGAACGCACGCCAAGGTGATTAAACATACGCCAAGGTGATTAAACATATGCAAAGGCTCCGTTGTACCAAGCATAACTGCCGTCGCGGTAGGCACGGGTACAGCCTGAGGTCATGTGGGGCTGTTGTTTCCTTCTGGGTTGGTAGCAGGTAGACCGATCTAAATCAAAGTTGTAGATTCAATAATAGTTTATTCGGTCGATAGTACGTGACACATGCAAAACAAATGTGAGAAGTGCCCGAACACGATGGACGTGCGAGATGGGCAAGACCACTGAGACACGATGAACGGGCAAAACGACCAAGACACACGTCGGACGGATGGCAGGATGAACGAAACTGGTAATTCGGCTTTGACTTTTTGAGAAAATCAGTGTAAAATCAATCATAACTTAATCTTGCCTAGCCCCAGCTAATAAACACCACTTATCCAATCGAATCGGATCCTGGGTCCGCCGCCACCGAACATTCTAATCAGTAATGAGACCCTTGAAGGGCTTTACGTCGGCGGTAAGCAGCCAATGGCGTCAAAACGGAGGAAGCCGGGGTCGGTATTACAATAGCTATGGGGGGACAATGTCAATATTGATAGGTGTCCATTCCGAACACCCTATTGGTTTTCGCCCAAACCAAGTCACCTACTAGTGGTATGGAGCCTAGCGATGGAGCGAAGCTTGGTCACCAAGTGTAAGGAGTGGACTTACCAAGTTATAAAATAACGGATAGGGAAAAGGGTGTATCGGGTGACCCGTCCACATATATAACGTCTGGACGATGGGCCAGCTGTAGGCGTAAAAGAAGCGCTGTCTCTTTGCGTGTGATGGTGTAGTCGCCTGATCTCCGATACTTAGGCAGTGGTGTTAAAATTTCTAATTGATCTGGCGCTACTGGTGGGCGAGGGGACGAACGACGACGGGGTGCGTGCGAGAATGGCGAATAATAAATATTCCTGGATGATGCGACAGTATCCAAGGATCGGACGGTCGAAAGCATTTATTGAAGGAAGGTCCTTCCCGTTGTTCTGAGTCCACAAGTTAGCTAGGGTTACTACGGCGACCTGGTGCGCCATTAATTGTCGACTTGGTTGTGGTCGTGCGTCTGAGTGTTCTTCGGGGGTGCTGATGAAGTGCTTGGGCGGTAGTCTCTGTTGAAGCAGACCGTTGGCAGAATGAAGTCAAGAGCGACAAAAGTTCCCACAACTTTGCTGGCATTTCAAGTGGCATCCTTGGACCGCGCCATAATTTATAAAAGTTACCTTCAACGGGGTGGCAGGGCAAGTATATGCAAATATTCCCAAGTCTCATTCATTGAGACATGCATGCTTGAGCCAATATTGCTTGTCAGAGGGTTGAAGGATATCACAGGTTAAGTCCGAAGTGTTGTAGGCATTGATATACGGTCGTGGTGCTATATATATGTGTAATACCTAGTAGGCATGGTCCATCGACAGGATGTCGTCCAAAACCTGCGCGAGTTTCCCAGCGTTCGCTTCGGATAACATCGTGTCATGCCGTCCCGCAGTGACTTTTATCGCAACTTTCCCAACCCGCCTCTGCCACCCATTGTCGTCTGTAAGTGGGGAGGCACCCGTGGTCACGCCCCCAGTCAAATACCACGACCGATCCTCAGGAACGACAAGCGTAACAGAACCAGGGTAGTCCTCCGGGTCATCCTCAAGCATCAGATCCATGTTCTGGCTGATTCTGACTTCGAGCATGTGCATCCAATCGCTCGTGATGCCCTCAAAGTTGGCCAGGAAACGACTGATGAAGACTTGCTTCCAATCCTCTGATTGGAGCAGATGCCGCACTTCTGAGGGAACGTAAACCGAATCCAAAAGGATGAGGTGTTCGATATGTTCTCCAGCACGCAGCAGCTGAGTAGCCATGGAAAGAGCGACGAGACCTCCGAAGGAGTGACCACATAAGATGTATGGGCCAGAGGGCTGGACGCGCCTAACAAGCTCGAGGTAGTGATCAGCCATGGCGTCTATGGAGGGGAAACCTTCGGTGGAACCGATGTGGCGGTCCTGGATGGCATACGACTCATTTCGAAGGAAAGGCGCGAGGCGTTGGAATGATGCAGCCATTCCGGTCACATCGTGGATAAAGAACATCTTCGGTTCTGTTCCATCCAGCTTGATGGGGAGAACTTCGAGAACCTCGGTGGCGTCACCTTGGGTGAGCGAGTCTTGGGACTTCATGTCGTTGATAAGATCAGACAATTCTCGGATAGTTGGCCTATCACATGCATGTCACAATAGGCAATGCAATTCAAGTCATGCATGTAACATACCTCGTGTAGATGTCGCGCAAAGAGACGTGTACGCCAAACGTGTTGAACAACGCCCCTGCTGCTTGCACAGCCATCAAGGAGGTCATTCCAGTGTTGAAAAGATCTCGTGTGACTCCAAGGTCGCCAGGAGAGGACCTGAGGATGCGAGAGAAAATGGATACCACCTCGGACTCGAGACTAGATTGGGGAGGGGCGAATTCGTCGGTAGCATCTGGCGTGTGCACCTCGAGGTTTAGCTCGACAAGAGCTCGGCGATTGATCTTTCCACTTGTGGAGGTGGGAAGGACAAGGAGGGGAACGAAAACCGAAGGGAGCATGAACCGCGGGAGCGAGTCCTTGACGAAAGACTTCAACTCCTGAAGAGCATTGGCGGAGTCACTCGCTGCCGCCTCCAAGAACTCGACGAAGGCCACGAGTGTCTGTGAGGAATCCACCATGCGAATCATCGCGGCGCATCTCTGTACAACAGGGCACCGGGAAACGACGTTCTCCACTGCTGTGAGCTCGATACGTTGACCGCAAAGCTTGATCTGCCTGTCCTCCCGCCCACGGTACTGTATGTTTCCATCTGGGTGGAAGAGCGCGAGATCGCCTGTCTTGTAGATCCTCTCCCCTGGGACGAAGGGGTTGGCGATAAAGACACACGTTGTGAGCTCCGGCTGATTGAGATAACCCCGCGCTAGCTGGATTCCACCGACGTAAAGGTGTCCCTCGACACCAATAGGCACTGGGCGAAGGTGTTTGTCGAGGATGTAGACACGATTATTGGGCAAAGGTCGGCCGATGTCACCGGTATTCGATGAAGGTGTGACAGTGCAAGAGATGCAGTCCACCGATGCCTCCGTGGGTCCGTACATGTTTCGGAAAGTGACACGACCAGCCCAATCATCGATCAACTTCTTCGGGAGTTCTTCGCCAGCGACCACCACAGTTTCAAGGAGGGGGTATTCATCGACCGGCACGGTGGACAGGATGCTGGGAGTGACATGGAGTACGTTGATGCGCAAGTCTCGCAGGGCAACAGGGATATTCCCAAGTACCATCTCCTTGCGGCCAGTCACTAGAGTTCCCCCTTTGGCGAGGGTACCAAACATGTCGACGATGAAAGGGTCGAATGTGTAGGAAAGTGACGACAGCACACGTGCTCCTTTCCGGAATCCATATACGGCCGAGTTGTGGACAAGGTTGCAGATGGAACGATGCTCGACTACGACACCCTTGGGTTTCCCCGTACTGCCACTCGTGAACCTTGGAAACATCAAGTTAACAGCAAGACCTGATGTATACGACGAAAACGTACATGATGTATGCGACGTTCGTACCGTTGACGGCTTGCATCGGAGTGTCGGTGACGGCGGGGTCATCTGATTTTCCGAACTCAAGGGTATCAATGCATACCACCTGGAAGGATGTGAGCATACAGTCAGGGATAAATTTATAGACGACAGAACATAGACTTACCTGCATTGTTCCACAGTCTCCCAACGATTGATCCGATGTGGTAAGGAGAATCCGAGCGCCGCAGTCTTCCACGATACCCCGTTTGCGCAGATGAGGTTCATCAGGATCCAACGGCACAAAGCTAGCGCCACATTTCAGCGCAGACATGATCGCCAAGATCTGTTCTATGCCGCGGTTGAAGCATAATGCGACTACGTCACCATGCCGAACTCCTTCGTGGATGAGGATTTGCGCCAGAGCGTTTGCTCGGGTATCGAGTTCTTTGTAGGTGAGTGATTCCTCTTCGAACTCGACTGCAATCAAAGACGGCGTTCGAGAAACCTGCTGTTCGAATAGATGATGGAGGCACTCTCCTCCCGCCAACACCTGCGATTTGCCAGCGAAGTCGTTCAGCAGTCGATCACGCTGAGATTCACCCAGCGTGCAGATATCGCCGATCTGGATTGCTGGGTCTTTGGCCAAGCTTCCAACGAGCGTGGCGTATGCATCCAAGAACTGGCGTGCTGCCTGTTCAGTGAACGAACGCCGATCGAAACGAAGGACGACGGAACCGGACTTGGGGTGAACGGTCAGCAGGAATTCGTACTGCTCTTCTGTGTTTGGAAGTGAGATGGCACCCATCGATCGAATGGAGTCAGATTTCATCTGGTAGAGGCTCTCCGCATGAAGACCTCCGAGAGCAAAAAGATGTTTGAAGTGGCCACGCTGGTGAGAGGAAGCTTTGCTGCTGGCTACAATGTCCTCGTATCCTACGTCGCCGTTAGACAAGCATGCCATCAAGGTATCCTTGAAGCGCGCAAGGTAATCGACGAACGATTCATCTTCACGAATGGTCGTCTTGATGGGCAGAACGTTCGCGAACATGCCGATGACATTGGATAGGGACGGAAGTGTCCTCTGAGTGACTGCGGTGCCAACGGCGAATGTGGTTTGGCTGGAGTATTTGTGAAGGAGGACGTTGTAGACAGCGAAGAAGGCTGCGAAAGCCGTCGCATGCGCATCCTTGCTGATCGTAGCGAAGCGGTTCAGGACATCCTCGGAGATACAAGTGTCGATCTGGGTGGTGGTAGATAGGGGTTCTGCTGTCGGCGTCGCGAGGCCGCAATGGAGTGGCTCAAGATCCTGTAGAAGTTCGCCCCAAAACTTCAACTGCTCTTCTTGCAGCTCTACACGACGGGACGACATTCGGACGAGCCAATCGCTGAAGTCCGAGTAGTGGATCTTCATGTCAGGTAAGCTGGCCGGACCATTGAGGTAGAGATGGAAAAGTTCAGAGAAGAACAGGGCGACGGAGGCTTCGTCGATGATGATGTGATGGATTATGACAGTGAAGCTCCAGATGCTTCCTCCAAGATCGAACGCAGCAAACTGGAGGAGAGGAGGCGAGCTCAGGAAAAAGTTGGGCTTGTCGTTCATCGACATGCTGATCTCGTAAGCCTTCGCCGAAGCATTCGGTTCTGAAGAAAGGTCATGGAAGGTAATCCCCAATTCCGCCGTCGGGAATACGGTCTGTTCCAGTTTGGCGAGACTCTCGCTCCACGAGAAAGCAGTCCGAAGTGCGCCATGGCGTTGCACGACCTCTTGAAACGCGTCCTCCAAGCGTTCCCTGCTGAGAGGCTCTTCGAAGTGCGCAGTCGCCATATACCCCTCATGAGTGTCCCACTGCAGGGCTTGACGCCAGCTGCTGCCCAGTTTGGAGCTAGAAACGGCGGCCTGTGCCACGTCGTTTTCCCGCTGGCCCGAAATGCATCAGCAAAGCGACGTAGCGAGACGATTAATACACGAACCTGAGCGAGCCAGATTTGATACTGATGTGGAGAAGCTTCCGTGGTATACGGCTCGTCAAACGCCAGCTTGCTATTCAAGATCGGAACCAAGGGGCTGCCGTACCGAACTTGGCCGTCGTCTTCCGTTTCACCGTCGCTCCTTTCTACACTTCCGGAGTTCATCTTTGACATCATCTCGGTGATCTTTGCCACAGACATCGATCCCAGGAGTTCGATTTGACTGACTTTGACGCCAAAGCAAGATTTCAACAGGTTGCTGTACCGTGTTGCTAAAGAGATGCTCAGAACAAATGCTGCAAGTGCCAAGCATGACGTTCACCTCCAAGAGAATCCAAGCCAAAGCTTGTGATCAACGCGTTATCCGTGATCTGAGATACCTCCAGACCAAGCAATCCAGCAAGCAGCGAAGCCGGAGTATCCGCCAAAGTTTGGTCATCGGCAGAGGATGCGTGAGGATCTAAATCGTTTGTCGGCAAAAGGTGACGATACAACATGGGCTCGCAAGCGGGAAAGGTCTGAGGCACGTCGTCGATGGCTAGCATAGGCACGTAGTGCGGCATGGATCGAACGAGACAATCACCAATGAAACTGCAGACTTGCGCGGTGGTCATTGCAGTCTTGGACAATTTTTGAGTGTTGGCAAGGCCTTTGGTCGACAAGACCAGTCGCTTGAAAATCCCAGAATCTATGATAGGAGGTAGTGAGATCGAAACCGTGTTGGGAAGAACATCTGCCATCCGGTCAAGATAGCTGAAGCGCAGAGTCAATCACTATATTATTCGAGTTGATAACAGAACGCGAATCTTACAGCTGTGATGCGCAATATGCTGCTTGTCCTGCATTCCCGAAGACGGAGCCAATGGTCGAGAATAGGAGTAGGAAGTCCAGTTTAGCAGGATCGAGGCACCTTAGGAGTGTCGACAGGGCGTCAACCTTGGATCGGCGTACGTCGTCAAAATCTTTCTGCGACAAATTCTCGAACTTGGCGTCCCGTAGCACGACTGTCATGAGGAACACGCCACCAACGTCACCAGATTCCATAGCCCGCTCGACCACTGCCACGGTGGCATCCTCGCTGGTAGCGTCGGCAGCAATCACTTCCACTTCCGCACCCGACAGGCGTAGATAGTGTAGGTACATTTGATCGACCTTCGACAGGCCTGCTGCTCCCCTTCGACTTGTGAGGAAGACGTGACGTGCACCGAGCGTCACCATCCACTCCGCGATGCGAACGCCCAGCTCGCTGCAACCGCCTACGAGGATATAGCTCTTCTGATGATCGAACAGGCGACTGCTGGGAGTAGTAGTGGTAGGAATGAGGGGTTGCGCAATGTGTATGCCGTCCTGGGTTCCAGTTAGTGGGTGGCCTTGGCCGGTCTCCGAATGCAAGTTGATATCCTTGAAGGCCCCATACTGATGCGCGAGAAAAAGTGCCCTCAACGCCAGCATGATCATCTCAGAAGGCTCCTGCACGAGGTGCTTCACGTTCAGACGGAACACGAACGGCGCTCGAGGAAGCTCCGCATCGCTGCATCCGTGCCTTTCGACGCGGATATACCACCCGATAGCCGAAAGCTTGTGGACTCCCAACGAACAGGGCCGTTCCGTAGAACAATCCAAAACAACCGTCAGAGAGCCGGCCTTGTCGATTGCGGCGGATGTCCGGTAGTTGCTTCGTACCAGAACAGTTTTCTCAGGTATCCCGAAGCACCGAACGAGCGATGCAGCCTCCTCTGCACAATCAACTGTGCATATATACGGAGCGCCGAAGTATTTGCAAAGCTGGACGGCTCCACGACCACAGACTATGATGATGAACTAGTGGTGAGCATAACAAATTCACTCGTCTCGCTCGACAGATCTCACCAGTTTCACCGCCGTGTATGAGGACTCTGGAGGATGGCGAGATATTAGCGACGGATTTGAGGGAGATCCATGCTTCTAGGAGTTGAAGAGGAAGTCTTGCTGCGACTTCCTCCGATATTCCAATGGGTAGGGCTACTGTCAAGTCAGACCTGGCAACGTATGTGCTAGTAGGCTGATCAAAGCAAAGACCCACGACCTGCGAAATTGTCATGAATATTAAACGTCACTAACATGACTTTCATCCCACCTGTTCACCCACTTCGTTCGAGGAAACCGTACCGACAAAAGTCGCAAGAGACGAGGAAGACTCAACACCAACAATATCTACTTTGACCTCGAGCTCCTTCGGGCTAGCGGGTGGGTTGTCGGAGCAAATAGCTGGTTTGTGCGCAAAAGATCCGTATACAAGTCTTCGAACATACACCTGGCCACTCTTAGAGATCTTCATATGCTGCTCGACAAGGGAAGGTTGTCGACGGATCCGATGTATCGCGTCCTCTCTCGCTTCTTGACTGAGTGCGTGATCCTCGAAGAGAACCGAGTGGACTCTGAACTCTGGGAACTCCGCGATGAGGCAGGCTGCGACACCCATCGCACCGATGCCAGCAGCGTCATCGTCCCCAGAAATCCACAGCTCGCTATCGGGCGTGAGCTGGCTCACAAGAGAGATGAGCTCCCCTTCATGGCCTTGAGTCCACGGATGAACGATGACCGAGTTTGAGGGACGTGGAAGAGAGGGGAACGCATGGTTGAGTCGAATAGCGATGACATCACGATCGTCTAGTAACTTCCCAACCCACACGGATACTGGCGTGTGCTCGGGCAGCGATTGGAACGAGGACACGAGCGAGGAATGTTCGGTTACTGTACGTGGACCTATGCATGCCATGAAAATCAGTTGATCGAACGCACTGACAGTGAGTTGACTGCTTACTTGGCGGCAGGATGAGAACCATCCCCGAAGGCACCATGAGACCTTCCAATCTGCCGAGATCAGAGGCGAGCGCTCCGGAGGTATCCAGGAATAAGTCAAAACTACTGGTCGCGATTCAAGTCTATCAAAACGTCCAGGATAGAAGAAACTGACCTCCCCGATTCGAGACCAAGGCCTTCAGAGGTCCAAGAATCAACAACGAAAGGTCTGGCATGAGCGTAGCCCATAGACGCAATGCGCGCGTTCACAATGTCCGCCGAAAGACCCGCACAATAGTACTCAATGTGAAGGCGATAGTCCTTGCAGAGCATGGTAAGAGTTGATGAGAGAAGAGGCGCAAGTACAGCTGTCTCGTCTACGTCCAAAACTCGGAAGACTCGCCGACCTGCTTTCGCCGCATCCGTGACAATAGATTCGAAAGCTTCGTTGAACGAAACGCCGTCTAACCGCAAAGGGCCAGACGAAGGGAAATCTTTCGGTTGCCAGATAGTTGTAAGCCGTGCGTAGGGTGTCTGGTCGTCGATGGTAAGGGGATCAGGACCGGGTGCGCGTGCAATCTCGAACCCTTCAATGGTCAACAGGACACGCCCTTGCGAGTTCACGATGACATAGTCAGATTTGAACGGTCCAAGCGGTGCCCAAGTCCGACCCGTGAAGTATGTCCATATACTACCCCGCCTGAGCTCGTCGTCAAGATCAGGCGCGTCCTCACTATCCCAGCGACGGATGGCATCTATTTTGACAGGGAGGAACACGCTGTTGAAGTCGAAAAGCTTCGTTGTCATGTTGATAAACATCGCGAGACCGCATTGGGTGATAGTGTCGAGGATTCCAGGGTGGATGACGTAGCCACTCCCGAAGACGTCTGGCGTGCCTTCAGGTACCTCCAGCCTCGCAAGATAGGCCTTGCCACCCCAACTCTCCCCGTCCGTGATCTCGTGCACCTCTTGCAGGTAATCCCGGAAGTGACCCTTGTATTGGTATGCCGATGGGATGGCGGAGTAGAATTCGTCTCCAGTGACAAATCCGCACGAATGGGCTAGTTTCGACGCGATATCGAAGGTCAAGGGAACGTCAGTACGGAAGCCGGGATTCACACGTGAGAACGTTCCACTAGCATAGACAGTATCAAGCACCACAGCGCCGTTGTCGAACTCGGCAGTGGTAGACGCTCGGAACTGCCATCGATGACCATCGATGATACACCCCGCATGCGTCGGAACGGTGTCGTGTCCTCGCAGAACCAACGGCTTATGGATAGCGATATCTTGAACTACCATCGCACCGTTCTCTAGAATGCTTTCAACATATCTTTTAGAAGTAAAATAGGTCAATCCTGGACTTAGATTTTTAAGAATGCACATTGATCTTACCCAGACGCAGGGAACAAAGGCGCATCAAAGATCACATGGCCATCCAAGTCCGGATGACTGTCGACATTGATGCGAAAATGCGCAGGCGCCAACGGTCGTCTCTTCGGAAGCAGTCGCATAGAGCGTTCGGATCCAGATTCTGCCCAGCAGCGTGTCTTGTCATAGGGATAGTCTGGGAGGGTGATCTTGGTGAAATTTTGATCACCCATCGTCGCCCCGTAGAGCTTCCGCAGTTCGACGCCTTTGTAACCCATCGCCAGAAGCCCTCCTATGCCCTCCAACAGCTGCGCCTGCTCCCCGATGGATTCAGCTGGCACCTTGGGATTTGGGCGACGAATGAGGCTGATAGCTTGGCCACCGCATTGCTCCACGTAGGACTTGAGGACGGGATGAGGAGCGATCTCGAGGAAAACGAGGTCTCCGCCATCGTCAACGAGTTTCTTTATCGCAGTTCCGAACAGCACCGGCCGACGGATATTGTCCCAGCAATAGTTCAAATCAAGGTCTCGATCCAGCCATCCACCATCATTCGTCGACATGACACGTGCACGGATATTTTTCCCAGTACCATCGGCGAAAACAGGACGGGCATACAACTTGAATAGCTCTTCCTGCGGTTCCATCAACGGAGTGTGGAAGGCGCAGCCAACCCGCAGCTTTGCAGTGAAGACAGGTTGTACGGGGTCCTTCGCGAGTTGGACGAGGGCGTCGATGAGTTCGCGCGTGCCTGCCACAGTGACAGCTTCCGGGGAGTTGATTCCCGCTATCCACAGACCCGTGAGGACACCTGCCTGCCTAAGGACCTTTCTAATCATCGTTTTGGCCTTCTGAACGCCGACACCTAGTGCCACCATAGTACCAGTCCCTTCCGCGTGCGCCATAGCAGTCGCTCGCGCCACAGCGACACCGACAGCCATTTCCCGACTGTAGTGTCCAGAAGCGTAGCCCATGGCGATTTCTCCAAGGCTTTAAGTAATGCATCAGCTCCATGCAAAATTTAGAGAGAAGAGTCATAACTGACCTATGTCCAACGACGAACTCGTACTGCACCCCAAGGTTTTGCAACAAATCAACGAGAGCGATCTGGAAAAAGACGATGGACAATACAATTTCGCCAACAGGCCATACGCCATTGCTCGCTAAAGTAGCTTGCACACCAGGAACAAAGAGCCCAGTCCGGGCCACCATGGATTCCTGGTCATAGCGCTCGACGAGAATGCGGTCACTCTCGCGTATGGAATTCAAGAAGGCAGGGTAGGCGGCAGCAAGTTGACGGCCCATGAAGATGTGCTGCGGACCCTGACCGGAGAAAACGAGGCACAGCTTGGGATTCTGCGCGTTGTTCACGAGGACTGGCGTCGAGAATTTCGTGTCAGGGCCGAGGGAGGGGGCGACAGCATAGCACCGGGCAGGACATGAGCGAGATTGACGAGATAACTGATATGATATCGAGCACAAGGCTTTGTGGTCGTTGGTCCCTTGGAAGCTCATGCGGAGTGCCTCTTGCCAGCGTACAAGGGAGGCTTCGGTCAGCGTACCGATGAAGAACAAATACCATGGCTCTGTTCCTGCAGAGACTTTTAGAGTGTCGGCCTCGTTGGACTGGGAAACGGATCGGGAAGATTCAACAACAACGTGAGCGTTCGAACCTCCAACACCATAGGATGATACCGAAGCGACCCATTTACCGTCTTCAGCGGCCATTTCAGGACTAATCCTCTCAACCTCGGTTTGCACGCGCATCTTACCACCAACGAAGTCGATTCCAGGATTGGGCGAGTTGAAACGGATGTTTGGAATGACCTCCTGGTGGTGCAGCATCATCGATACCTTGACCAAACTGACAAGGAAACTGCATCCCTCCGTGTGTCCGATGTTAGACTTGACACTTCCAACACTACGAAACATGTGTTCAAACGTGACCCCGACTTATCAGAAAAAGGAGCTCCTACCGGAGAAGTTTATGATCTTGTCGGTTCACTGCGAATACCTGGCCAGCCGCATTCGCTTCGATTGGATCCCCGACCCTCGTGCCAGTGGCGTGCAACTCGACGTAGAACGCCTGAGATGGATCTCTTTTAGCAATAGCATAAGCACCCTTGATGGTCTCCGCTTGCATGACCCCCTCCGGCATCGTCAAACTCTTGCCCTTGCCATTTGCGTTGATGGAGCTGCCCGTAATGACAGCGTAGGCCACGTCGCCATCTCTCTTGGCCAAGTCTTGGCGTTTAATTACAACCGCAGCAGCGGCTTCAGCTCTACACGGAACAGTCAGTTTTCCGCCTACGTGAGAAATTACCAATTTGCCTTGCATAGCCATCCGCCGAGGCATCGAACGACTTGGACGATCCCGTCGGCGACAAAACGCCAAGTTTCGAGAAAGAAACAGTATGCTCAGGGTTGATCATGGTATTCGCTCCTAAGGTGCCGATGAGCATGTACGAGATAATCTGGTGACGAAACCTACCGACTACCAGAGCCTGGTCGATTTCGCCGCTGCGGATCGCAGACAGCGCCAAGTGCATTGCAGTCGCGGATGCCGAACAGGCTTTGGCGCACATCAGCTAGCCGTTTGGCAAAGAGAGAGGCTACATTTTACCCGTGTCCACGGTCAAAGAAGGTCCTCGAAGATCAAAGGTGAAAGAGATGCGGTTTGCTCTGATCGAAACGCATTTTCCGATGCCATTGTAGGAATTGATTTCAAAACGATCTTCATCCAGTTCAAACATGGTTGTCAAAAGGTTCCCGAAGTAGACTCCCGTATTGGAACCGCGATAGTCGATACCCGAATCCTGCAGAGCCTACGCAATCATCCGACAACTAGGCACATCGATTTAAAGATGAGAAAGTAAGTGAATACCTGGAAGGAAGCCTCCAGTGTCAGGCGTATTGCTGCATCGAAATGGGGCGCCTCTTTGGCAGAGATGCCGAATTCCAATGGGTCAAACATATCTATATTATCGATGAATCCCGCCTTGGTAGTGTTGTACTTTCCGGGTTCGTTTTTGCCACCTGAGGTGTTGTTAAAGGTACTGAAGGAGAACGCGAATAAAGTTACGCACCCATAAACTCTGCATGGATCCATCTATCAGGAGGCGGTTCTATCATACCATCTCCCTGAAGAACCACGCAACTCAGTGGGGAAAACTCGCTGCGCCTGCAAACCGACCTTGTTTCGCAAGAAATTATAAAACAGAGCGGGTGTATTGGAACCACCGGGGAATGTACCCCCAAGACCGATAATAGCGACGGGGATCTCAGCTGACATGGATAAGATAACTGGGAGATGTTGATGCTAAAGAAACTGCGTAGCCTTTCTATTGTCTGATGCCTTATATCCAAGCATGGTTCGTGATATTGCTCGCAACCGAGGCCGATTGAACCGAGCATGACACACCGGGAATTTTACAAACATTGAAATGCCGGCAGTGGCTTTCTTGCCGTGGTCCTTGTAAGCTCATCGGAGACAACATCCCTCGACGTTGACGGACGCTTGATGACTCTTTCACCGTGCAATGCAGAGTTGTGATCAGCAGACACACACACGAAAAAGGCAGGTCCCTGAGTTTTCGATATCACATAACATATTTCATAATACTAGTACTTTTAAATTTCAGAATTTAATGGTATGTATAATATAATATTTTTCAATTACATTCTGAAATCTATTCCAAGGTGAGAAGCTCAAGCGATTTGATCTCCTGAATAATTCGCTGCCAGCAAGTTGAAGGTGGAGCACTGTGGAGCACTGGTTACCTGACTGTTTGCACTGAATCATGTATGCCACGTGTTGGACTTGAGATGTGGTACCAGCGGGGAACCGCACGGGTACGGGTCACACCGCAGTGTTTTGAAAACGGGTTTGACGGGTACGGGTACGGTGTAGGGTATCTTGTACCCTCACATTACCGTGGACATCACCGCAGGTTGGCGGTTGCTATAATGGCTGCTGCGAGTAGCAGAAAACGCAAACAAAGTGACATGGAGCTGGACGAGAATAGTGGCAACGGTAAGGAATTATAGTTGTATTTTTCCTAGTATTAAACATGATTTTCACCATAATTATTGATTGGACCCGCGGTGTTTCTTGAAAACCATCAAGGGTCGGTGTTTACCCGTACCGTCGGCGGGCACGGTGTCTACGGGTACGAGTGCGGTGTTGAATTTCTGACCCGCGGTGTTACCCGTGCGGTTCCCTAGTACCGTACGTGGTACCCTCGAGACATTACTTGGTATGGTGTCAAAATACTGGACCTTCTCCGAGCCGACGGGTGTTTCTAAACGACCAAGTCGTTCCCGTGTTCCTCTCCGCTTCCGTCCGACACTACTCGATTCCGATACCCCTCGATCTATTGTTGCCAGCGCAGTCCAATCACGCCTCCGAAACCCGAGAACCACGTAAGTGTTTGGTTATAATCATCAATGTATCCTACTACGGCTCTGTGATAGAATCTAATGCCGTGCGCAAAACTATCTCTGGATAGTCGCGATGAATCGAATGTGATGAACCCTCAACGACAACGCTCCGTATCTGGCTATACGCCTCTACAGTACTCATTTCGCAAGCGGTATACTGTCGTGGATCTGCCATCAGAATAGTCAGGCGAATGTTAGGCGGGATATTGTCTAGTAGGTGTATGAAAGACCAAGGTTGATTTTGCTACGTGCGATGATATGTAAGTTGAAAGTTCCCTGAATAACTGACAAAAAGGTACTCACTTCAATTATCCCCTTTATTGCCTCGACGTCACAGAGTTGAGCACTGAGAACTTTCCATGCAGCATCTTCCTTTGACCACAGTGGGTGGGCCGCCTGTAGTTGTTCAACAGTTTGTAGTTCCGTGATCTCTTTCACTATCATTTCCCATGCTTTTGGGACCTTGTTTTGGGACTGCTGCTCGGAAGGGATACGCCGAGCGGGCAGGAGCGGTGGATCCAGCAAGATCACCGGTATGGTTCGTGCCGATGGGAGAAGGGCGAGTAAAGCGAGTGCCACTATACTGCCAAACGAGTGTGCAATGACCAAGGAAAACCTTGGTTGTGCGGGCTCGAAGAGCGGTCGAAGAGCGTTAACAAACGCGGCCAAGGTGTAATCCGTGGCTCTCTGTGAGCATCCGTGCCCTAGAAGGTCAGGAGCGATGACCAAGTAACCTGTCAATCAGCGTTAAGATTAGAAATCTGCCTGCTTGTCGCCATTACATTACCTTCAGCTGCC
Organism: Paxillus ammoniavirescens; assembly: GCA_014904835.1. Taxonomy (NCBI): domain Eukaryota; kingdom Fungi; phylum Basidiomycota; class Agaricomycetes; order Boletales; family Paxillaceae; genus Paxillus; species Paxillus ammoniavirescens. The sequence goes on from MU121101.1 coordinate 19,943, forward strand.
AATCGTTGGGCAATACGGGTCCACGTTCCCGACGAAGACGTCAACCCATGGATTAAAAGTGCATGTTTGCCAGTACTAGTATTAGGGTCCCCCCAGCGACTTACAAAAAGGGCCATAGATGCAGAAAGAAAGGTTTCAACGAATTGCGCACTGCTCACTCTTTCATACCGGCGCTCCGTGATTGCCGCTCAGGCTGCTACAGAATTTCGGTCGCGAACTCTCATCGATGATGTAATATCGAGCAACTAAAATTGACAATTTGAACCGTCGACGTGTCGACATCGCGTCCAAGCCGCTTTCTGAAAATAAACGAGTCCGTGTCAGCTCATGAGGTCAAATTCCGCGGATTCATTCCGTGTGTACCTATGACGTATGAGCCCTATTGATGACTGGGGGCTACTTACACTAGTAACAACAGACACGTATACAGGACTACAAGCGTGCTTCTCGCGCACATCACAAGTCCTATTCTTCAAACATTGAATCCGAGGTATAGTATGCACCCCTCTGCACGATCCCAGGCGACAAGCGAACCATAACATTCCGACACTTCAGTTCGTTACTGTACACTCCCCACTATCATCTAGCGCACGGTTCTACGATGGCGTCCTCTAACTATTGGCCAGCTGATACAGGAGTCAGTTCTGTATTTACGCCATGCACCATCTCGCTGACGCCGTCGTCACACAGTTCGAAGTAGAGCAAGAAGTACGCGATCCAGTAGAGCTCATCGTGACTGGCACGATCCCGAGCTACGTAGCTGGTACACTCTACCGAACTGGCCCTCGCGGTAGTCACCGACTAGACACCGAGCAAGGCCCTACATTCACACTTCACCATTGGTTCGACGGTTTCACACAAAACCATCGTTTCCAGATCATCCCTTCCGATGATGGACCAACTCGCGTTCTCTATAATTCTCGTAGCGGCGTCGATGCGTTGATTGAGGACACCCGCAAGACAGGTCAAATAGAGGGCTTCACCTTCGGGCAGAAACGGGATCCGTGCACGAGTATCTTTAGGAAGATATTCGACATCTTCATCCCTCCTAAAGAATGTGTCAACGCCAATATCGGCGTCACCCTTGCCGTCAATTCTCCAGGATTAAACAGCACCGTCCCCAGTAATTCCGCGCAACGCTTAGGCGTGAGCGAGCATGGCTCACGAACAGGTCCTCAGACGCTCTGGGCCAAGAGCGATGCAAACATATATCGTCAGTTCGACCCTGAAACCCTAGAGCCCATCGGCTATTCCAGGCAATCCGGTCTCCACCCTTCCCTGCGTGGGCCGCTCTCCGGTGCACACGCCAAGTCAGACCCCATCACAGGCGATGTCTACAACTTCAACCTTGAACTAGGGCGCACCCCCACGTACAGAATTTTTCGCATCTCAGCAGCTACAGGAAGGACAGACATCATCGCTACGGTCACGGACGCACCAAGCGCATACATGCACTCTATCCTCCTCACTAAATCCTACGTCATCCTCTGCGTCTGGAACGCACATTACGCTTGGGGAGGTCTGAAAATTATTTGGGAGCGCAATATCATGGACGCCATCGCTGCGTTCGACCCCACCCGTTCAGCACTCTGGTACGTCATCGACAAGGTTCACGACAAAGGCGTCGTCGCCAAATTCGCAAGCGAGCCTTTTTTCTGTTTCCACACCATCAATGCCTGGGAAGAACCTTCCGCGACCAACCCGTGTGAGGTCGACATCGTCGCAGACCTCTCCGTCTACGAAAACTTGGATATACTCAAACGCCTCTATTACGAGAACCTCTTATCAGCGTCCCCGGGCTCTCAAGAGTTTACCGGGGAGAAGCGGGAGACGTGTAGGCCGATGTTGAGGCGTTATCGTCTGTACTCTATTCTCTCAAGGAGTGTATCCCAGCCTGGGGTAGCCGCGGAGGCGTTCACAGCACCTAGAGACCACTCCTGCGACCTGCCCACCGTGAACCCGCGCACGCTCACCAACCCCTCGCGGTACATCTATGGCGTCACCGACAGGGGGAACAGCACGTTTTTTGACGGTCTTGTGAAATACGACATGTATACGCGGGAACCTAGGTTTTGGTTCCACCATGGGCAAAACCCGGGGGAACCCATTTTCATAGCTAGTCCTGATGGGGAGGACGAGGACGATGGGGTACTGCTTAGCGTGGTGCTCGACGGTCTGGAGGGGAGGAGCTTCTTACTTGTTTTGGATGCGAGCACGATGGAGGAGCTGGGGCGGGCGAGCATGGAGTGTGCAGTTGGGTTTGGATTCCATGGCTTATATACATCATCTTCAAATTCCGGTGGAATCCACGTAGAAGTGTAAGAGATACCATATGTCAGGATCAAGCCGTACCGAGACTTGGAATGAACTTGAAAGCCTTGCCAGTTCCCTCCGAGTCGGTGAACGCATACTTGGCAGCCTGAGCTTCTTTTTCTGCGCTTTGCTCAGGTCCTCCGAGTCGGCATAGATATCATATCCCGCCGGGTTCAAGTAGCTGGCCCACTGATGTTGGTCAAGCTCCCGGATTTCCATAGCCGTCGTTAGAGCAGGCAGGTGAAGCTAACGACCATACATGAGTTTCATTACACGATCAAGTTAAATAGCCACTGAGGGAAGCAAAGTCACTCATAAACAGTGTCTGTGACACTGATTTGGGTAAAATCAGTGACACGGTCACTGATTCCATGGTCACATCTAATCAGTGTCAAGGCGTAGTCACTGATTTTTAATGTCTGCTACTAAAAATCAGTGACACCCCAAAAATATATTCTACGGGACCCTACTGAGGTCCTATCCTACACTATACTCTCAGAAAAGTGTCTGTGCTTCCATAATCCCCACCAAACTTGTGTTGGCAAGTACTGCTGAATTTCGGACTTTAAGAAAAATACATTCACGTGATTCACACGCGGGCCACAAACAATCTTATCAGCGCGTTGTATTTCAAAGTCCGACACATCATCTCTTAACCTCGTACCACCACCATGTCTTTCATCCATTGTCGCTAGCTGCCTATACCTCCCGCGTCATTTATTTTCGTTGGAAATGAACAGTAGGAGTCTTTCTCTCTCCATCTACTCACTGCCTGAGTGATTTTGATGCAGCTGAATTGTACTATGTGAGTTGCTTATGTAATCGCATTTTTTGATCTCAGCGCGGCCTCACCACTTGCCACATTTTCTTGAACGACGAGGAGATCTTCCCCCGGGTCGCCCAACAGCGTAATCTTCATGACATGGATAAATTCGTATTAACCAGAAGTGGAACTTCGTGTTCACCGCGGAACAGGGACGACATCGCCGCCCGCGACGAATACAAGGGCACCCGTGAGAACGGATCGAACGAATATATCGTCAGTCTCTCCTCCTGCCCTTCCCTCCTTACTCATGGGTCCCGAGCCCATCAACACTGGCCCTATAGTCTGCATCATCGACATCATTGCCGACCCCGAGTGCATACACCACCGCACCCCATAAGACTCCATAGGCCTTCCGCGACCCGTCCTCTCCCTATTCCCGCCGCGAGAAAATAACTTGATGGGCTCGAACCATGCTCGAAGAGGACAACTAATGCCTGGATGCCAAGGCACTTTTCCACGGAGACTCGTTCTTGGTGTCGCAGGTCCACCAGTGCTCTGCGTTGACCCGGTTATGTTGGATTCCGCCGCAAGCTCTGGTGGTCGCCGATGCTGTTTACCCGTATACCACTTGTCTACACCTTATTTGTTGCACTATTTCCCATCAATTCACACATTTACACCATTGAGAACCGTGGATAGCAGTGGGATAGCCAGCACTAGCTCCTAGCATAAGGAAATGAGCAGCGTAAATCAGTGGTAAGATCGCTGGTGGTCAGTGGCAAAGGCACTAATATCCAGTGTCACTTGACACTGATTTCTAGTAGCAAAAATGTCCAAATCAGTGTCACCCAAAGACACTGATTTTGAGTGCTGTGTCACTGATTCCCAGTGCGGTCGACACTGAATTCTAGTACTTCTGTCATTGATTATAATTGCGTTTACTTCCCTCAGTGTAGCAGGATACGACGAACCCGCTCGGGCATCATGCATCATGCATCACCTTAGATCTTGTCCATCTGGTCGAAACGGAATAACCGTGAACAGGCTG
>MU121101.1:24244-43928 GCA_014904835.1 Paxillus ammoniavirescens
TAGCAGGATACGACGAACCCGCTCGGGCATCATGCATCATGCATCACCTTAGATCTTGTCCATCTGGTCGAAACGGAATAACCGTGAACAGGCTGCGTGAACAATCCATGCGACAACTTGAACAGCTCATGCACATGGGTATATACCTACTATCAGTAACTTGACAAAGGTCTTATTCGCACTTGGCTTTTTAGTTGTTTTTGTACGAGGTACTGTAGTAGACCTCAGTACCAAATATAGCATTTGTGAGGATCAACTCGTGCCACTACTCATAGCGCCGAAAACCCTTGAATTCCAGTCATTACAATTAATAGCTTCAGTGAACGTTTGAACGTTTGAACATTGAAGCTAAAGGAAGCCAGCAAGCTCTGCATGCAACACATCCGAAAGCATAACATCACACGAATACTCGTACACTACTAGTAAAGCTCAATTAGCCTCGAACGAATAGATCCTCCCCCCCTTACCCGAATCATACACCGTCCAGCAGCTTTTATACACTCCACCCCTCGCTGCACCATTACTCGGTGGAGTTGCGTCCGCAGGTTGCGCTATGGCTACGGAAACCGTGCACATCATAGACGGGCTGGTCACCAGACTATGTGCATGCCCCGTCGTTGGTCCAGTCGCCAGCGACTCCTACACGGTTGAAAAGACGGAGAGAGAGCAAGAGCATAAGAGATAGCCACGACACCAAGTACGAAGAAAAGCGAAAGCATGCAACACGTACCTCCAGGGACGTCTGCCTCGCTCCACCACTTGGCGGTCCACAGATCGCCACTGAGTGTGTCAAGTCAGGGATCACATGCCCCCGAGATCATAAAACTGGGAACGTACCCGTATGTCACTTGATCACCCCCGACGTACTACGCCCCATCGGCTCTCAGTTTTCGTTTCGTAGATGGGATGTTAGGGGAGGGTCACTCACTGCAACGGTGTACTGCCATGGAGCTACGCCTGAGCAAGAGCCGGTGCTGGCTGTCGTTGTCGTTGCGGGCGCGGTCGTTGTAGTCGTCGTCGTCGCTTTTGTGGTTGTTGGTGACGTCGTGGTACTCGTGTGGGACGTCGTAGTAGTTTTGTGGGGCGTGGTAGTTTTGTGGGGCGTGGTAGTTTTGTGGGGCGTGGTAGTTTTGTGGGGCGTGGTGGTAGTTTTGTGGGGCGTGGTGGTAGTTGTGTGAGACGTTGTGGTGCTTGTATGAGACGTCGTGGTACTTGTATGAGACGTCGTTGTCGTCGTTGTCGTTGTCGTCGTCGTACCACCCGCACTACCAGTGAGGGCAGCTTTGACGGCAATGTCATACCGACCATTGGCTAAATAACATACCATCAACAAGGTTCACACCCACATCATCGAACCCAAGCATGGCAAAACCCACCATAAGCCTGAGAAGCATCCCACAACATGGCGCCCCCAAACGACGAATACGAACTCCTCGTCTGCTGTATGATAGTCGCTATCGTCGATGCGTCGACGTACCCCGAGCCTGCAGCGGTCGAGGAACCCGGCGCACCGATGTATACTTTCACGTTCGGGTTCGGCGAGACGGTCGTAGCCCAAGTGTCCCTTGACATCCGGTTCAAGTTAGATTACACGAACTGGAGACGGAGAGCATGGCGACACCATACCATTGGCCAAAGTCCCAGTCCTAGGTGTGTGCGAGATCGTCAGCGCAACAAGAGGGGATAAAAATTTGGATTTGACGTACGTTGGGGTTGCTGAAACTGGTGAGGCCGCAATAATTGTCATCTGTAATAGTGCCCCTGGTCAACGTTGTCCTCCCCAACGGCCACTACCACCCGCTAACGGTGAGACACTCACAGAACTGCACGTAAACAGCATCGAATCCGACTTCGTTCAACGTCGTCCCGATATACGCATCCGGGTATGGACATTGCGGAGCTAGATATCCACATAGTTTCAACCTTTTCCCGCGACACAAAAACTAGAGCTGACCTGCAGTAATATAGTACCTACATGACGGACAGACAAGTCAGGTCAGGTCACCCCACACAGCAAAAAAAAAGTGGAAAATCACTCACGGTTTGTCCCCCCCATCCATCAGCGTGCGAAGCGCCGTGAGGAACGCAGAATACCCAGTTTGCGACCCGCCTTCGATATCCATATCGATACTGCATTTCACCAAATGATGATGATGAACCACCGCCAGCACCGCAGATGAAGAGTCCACTCACCCATCCAACACGGCCGCTCCAAACGGCCGCGTCGTACTACTCCCGCCTAAGAACAAATCCCAAATAATCTGTGCATACGCCGCGCCTTCTGTATCATTAGAGAACCCGCCGCCTCCCGTGGCTCCTCCAAGCGATATGGTGACGATTTTCCCGGCCGCTTGGCACGCCTCGATGTCCGACGCGAGGAAGTCGCAGTTGGGGAGGTCAGTCCCAGGGAAAACAGTATCATCAACGTGGTTACAGGTCTGGAGTGGCGTTATGAGACGGTGTTAGTGAATTTAGAGGTGTAGGTTAGACTTTGGCATAAGGGGAGAAGGACAGAGGAGGGGAATCTTACATTGGCAAGATTGATGGAAGGTAAACCACCCGTCGAATAGAACTCGCTGAGGAATGCAATGGGGATGGTGTCTATCGTATTGTCCTAGTAAGTCCGAGTGCATATTAGCCCAAACCAAAGCACGGGAAATAAGAAACACCTACCGCGCAGTAATACGAAATAGGCTGCTGCCAATTCGCAGTATCACTAGGATTACTGGCCCCGTACGAGTTCTGGCCCCAATACCTAATCATAAGCCGCATGTTAACACCTCCTGTACAGACCAAACCCAGGAAGAAAATATTACACAGCCAGCTACGCATATCAGCATGAGCACCATGACAACGAAAGAATTATCATTGAACGTACATTCGTATTGACCGACATATCAAAAGCCATGGCCGAACCACCCAGGCCAATACAAATAAGCAGCAAAGCCGCTACCCAATTCAGAGATCCCATCATTGATAGCAACATGTACATCTATCAAGACCAGACGTCGGATAGAGCAGCTGAAGGATTTGGTACAAGGAGGGGGGGTCAGAGAGGGCTAGCCCCCGCTATCGATTCCCCGTCTTTATGCATATTGAGCGATGCACGTTTTCAAACACAGCTACAGATTTCCTGCTTCCGCAGGAAGGCACATCCAGGAGTATACGGCTGTGAATGCGATTCTGATTCGCCCAGCTGGCGGGAGGTGATCCATGTGACAGGTTGATCACCAGTGCGATTGAGGCCAGGTATCAGGCCACATCGTGTGTCAGGTACTCATTAAGCACGGAGCCGCGAACTGAGAGAAGCTCGGATGCGGGTAGGCGGTCAATTGACACCTGTGCTGGCACAGGCAGGCACCTGCTAACGAGTCCTGCTGGCACCTGGGGTCATAGTGCTTGTAAGGAACACAAGATGGAGAACACGATCTTAGACTCAGGCCCACCTGAACGTGCGTGAGTAGATGATATGTGTTGGTGCATATATATTGTTTAAGCGTCGTATGATGTTGAGTCCGTATGACACACTTTCAAGGTACCGGGGGGAGACGAGGGGCAACCGAATGAGCCAAGAAGGCGGGGACAGTCTCGGGTAACGTCCAATGAGATGTATCAGATAAGCTCTGCTCGATCCCACGTCCCTCCTCGTGAGCAATGCAAAGATGCGAAACAGAAGTGTACTCGTGATGACGAGCACATCGTCTCAAGAAGCCCTGGCAGTCCTGCAGTGAAGCATCCTTCATCAGGAAAGAAGAATCCATGTATGAGAATCCACTCACATTTCGGGTGACTCCTCGGGCAGGATCACGCACCTGATCCCCCGAAAATAGATGACCACATCCGAACCTTGGTGGTTTGAAACCTCCAATTAGTTCTGAAGCTTAAGTAATAAGTTTTGTGACGTCGCATTCCGCAGAAGTGACGTGGCGTTCCGCTGACGACCACACCTTTAGCTTTAACTCGTAACACGGGACAACACAACTTGGAATGACCCGACTGTGAGCGTGCACAACGTCGGGCAACTCGATCACAACTGTCGCCCATAATGGCCGCATGGTATGGGTTCCTCTTTGTTGATACGACGATTGTGCTGGAGAGGAAGAGCCAAATTATCCTATAACGACAGCGGTTAACAAAGCGACAGCACAAAATGACACTACTACGTGTCCAAATACTCCACCACAGCATCACTCTTCGCTTACCGACCTCGTATGTACTATAAAGTTGTGATAGCGACCAGGGTTTTTATGATTGGGAACGCCTTACGCGGGACACTCTTCTGAAACCATGTTGGAGTTCGTCGTCACACACATCCACTGGTCATAAATATTGACGCCCTAATTGCGGGCTGTTCGCATCAGATCTCGTCTAGAGACGTGGGAGATAGTGGGAGAACCTTCCCAAGGCGGGCGAACCGGGACAGTCAACGACCTTCGACGACCTTCAACGACCCGTGTGGCCCGTGGGGCAAGAAAAAACACCGCGAAGCAGAGCCGACGTCGTGAAAGTGGAACAGGAACTAAACGCAAAATATGCCCCAACTTGCCATGTCGGAGCCTGAAAATGTCTGATGCGGTTCCTTTGCCGCAATAGAAACTTACAACTTCAAACGACGCCGGATGTTGGAGAAAGTTTGACGTCCACTCTTCTGTCGTCTCGGAGAGCTTTGGGCTCGTCACTGAGTACTGAGTCGTCAGCAAATAACGCATGAAGAACTAGTTTCGAACGTCCTCGGAACCGGCATACACTGAAAGCCACGGGGGCGCCCAAGAAGATCTACGGCTGTCCACGGACCACGACGTAGTGGATCTTGGCTGCCACTGGGCCTCAGATCGCGACTCGTGTGTTCCGTTGTCGTTGGAGACTCGCAGGTTCTGCCAGGGCCCTTTGCGACTCGCGGGTAGCTGGTCTTTGTCCGGATCCAAGGTAGCTGCCAAACGTTAACAACTGCTAACCTTTGCGGCAAGCCATTGATGTAACTTGATCGGCCAAAAATTGAGTTCCAACAAAACGTTGATCATATCGGGTGCTTTCTGAAAATAAATGATTAGTCCTGCTGTCGTTGTCCTCGTCAACTCGGGTCAACTTACACAGGTTCGTTCTGTCCGCTATGACGCCTCTTAACTATGGCGAGTGATCGACATCAATGACCGGGACTATATAAACCTACAATCCACGTTCAATATGTGCTTCTCGCCCGCGTCACAAGTCCCTGTTCTCTTCAAGCCTCGAATTCGAGGGAGGTCCTAGGCACCCCTTTTCACGATCCCAGGCGAAAAGCAAACCCTAATATACCGGGGCTTCAGCGCGCTACTGACGCATCTACACAATTCCCACTATACTGTAGTTCTATGATGGAGACCCCTGACTAGTGTTGGCCAGCTGATATTCAGGTCAGTTCTTTTCTACACCATGAAGTCTCGTCTGCCAACACTCTGACACCGTCCTCACACAACTCGAATCAGAACAAACAGTACGCGACCCAGTAGAGCTCTCCTTGACTGGCACCGTTCAGAGCTAGGTGGCTAACCTCTGATGAACTGCAGGCGTTCTGAGCATGGTTATCTCGGCAACTCGGTGATGCGACCTCTGGTCTGCAAAACCTCCAAAAATCGATGCAGCAGAGCGGAAGGAGTCAGGTAATGGCATGTCCTTTTGTCGCCTTTCTGATACAAAGGTGTCAAGGACTTCAGAGGTAGATATCGTCGAGGGGCTTTCTATATCGCTATCAATCCTCACCGTAGGCTGAGGAAATCTGGAAAATGCGATCATATCTTCCTCGCCTCGTTCTGGACAGACCTACAAAGTAGGATGTCGACGGATACGCGAAGAACGTCCATGAATTGATCAACAAGTCCCGCGAACTCCTGGGTGTTCAGTATATAGATCTCTTCCATCCCCATCGTTTCTCCATCGTTTTTTCACCTGTGTTTCACTCACACATCACAGTACTGAATATTGGTCTGTACTTAGGCCTGCCAATGATCCCGATGTACCCATTGAAGTGGGTGTATCCTGAATCCGTCGATGATTGGGATGACCAACTTTTTCCTCATTTCTCCCGGATGACGACAGGAGACTATTGGGGCTATGGCTGAGCTCGTCAAGTACATATTCCAATTCCCGATCTCACCTCTTTACCCTAATACACTCCCTTCCTAAATCCTGATGTAGACTAGGCAAAGTCAAATACCTCAGTCTCTCCGAATGCAGCGCAAAATTTTCCCCAGATCCTGAAGCTCGTAGAGGAGTTTGCCAACATCGGTAAAGAGTACAACGCAACCCCAGGACAAGTGGGACTCGCCCGGGGGGACGGCGTCATTCCTATTCCTGAGACGACAAAAATAGAAGTGGGGTTTTCCATGTCATTTCATCCATTTGCTGGCGCAGTACACATTATCCCGACTCCATTTGAGATCATCGTTAGTGGATACGTCCCTCGATAGATAATAAAACTGCCTCAATAGCACCGTCTCTCTTTCCCCCGAGACGGTCCGAAAAGTACGAGATATCGCCGAGGCACCCGTCTTCGATGGAGATCGGTATCCGGGTCGGCGATGAAGTTGCTGTACGCCGAGACGCCACCGTATATTAAACCCTGAGTTTGTTGACCGTCCACTGGCAAGGTTGAAAAATCGAATGACAGACGTGGCAGTGATGTACGATTCAAAGCATGTTTTAGAAATTTTAGAGTGTAAGATATGATATGAAACAGTTAATAGCGTGCCCAAGTGCACTCAGGGAGGTCCACCCGGGCTTGCTGCGCATGATAGGGAGAGATCGATTGTTAGTGATACTATCATACAGAATTTTAAGAACCCGTCGGATCCGAAGAGATCCCGAGTGCTGTGTAGTTGGCTGGTCCTGGGCGATAGGGCTGGGTACTTGCTATGGGGCGCAGCTCGTACTACGTCATAGTTCGCACACGTGGCACTTGCTCGTGTCCCACTATTCAGCGGCGATCACAGGAACAAAGAGTCATGCGTAGAGGGAAAAGCAGTCAACAGTTTCTGATCCTCGCAACCGTGTTGTTGGTACACTGATGATATCAGAGACCATTCGCCGCCCGTATCAAGCTGTTGTGGCGTTGGTATCCAATTGGCGGTGAAGATGATGCATATGAGTCCGCTGCTGAGGTAGATCAACGGCGATGCAGCATAGTGGGTGGCAGGGAAGCTGGTAGTGAATGACATTGGCGAAATATTGTGCTGTAACGTGGTTCTTGTTATTCTCACTTCTCGTACAGGAGCTGCGCCCGAATTCCATGGACGGGTCATATCCTCCGTTATCCAGTGAACGCCTCGAAGAAAGACGATTCACAGACACGGGCTTGTACAGCTTGGCGTGAAACGCCGACTCTGTGGTCGAATCTGACACGGTAAACACCGAATCAACTATAAGATACTATCAGATCACTCAAATCAAGATCATATGAAAGAAAGATATGGATAAACCTTGTAATGGGTTGATGTGGCGTTTCACCCTCCCCGAGATGAACGGCGTCTGAAGCGAGCACTGGATTAATCTGCCACTGCATGGAGGGTGCAGGGGGATTCGAACAAGGACTTGTGTACCTCGGATGACGTCATTCATTCACCTCTCGCCGCCAGAAGACTGAAGAAGGTCATTGCAATTAACAACCCACAATTACAAGACGGACCATAGTGACATCTAGATTGTCACCATCGAACGCCACAGCTACGAGCTTGCGAAAAGGCTTGTTTGATCCTTTGTGTTAAGAAGGCGGAACGTGTGTGCTATTCATGACAAGGGTATTGAATCCGGGATAGATAGAGACGATTTAGCGATTTCTGGAATAGCGGATATATGGATGGTATGGAAGAGAAGAATGTCGAGGCCGTAGTAGCCCAGAGCCCAGAGTTCTGAATGACACCGGTTGTGACGGTGGCTCCAAGATCCGCTGTGTAATGGTGGCACAGCTCCAAGGACAAGTTATAGTCCCTGAGGAGACAAATGTACTTTGCATTGCTGCGCTATTGAGAGACACTGGTGTAACACAGACACATGTACGGCAGAGGGTAGGTTGATTTTGACTGGGAAGGGTAGAGGGAAGCCCGGAGACACGAGAAAATTCTACATATCGTGATGAGGCTTCGCCGAGCAAGGGGTGATGGAGACAAATGATCGCCACTAAAGAGCGGGTCCCTGAGCCTAATTTGGCAATTCCGGCGAGATTGGAACGATATTTAATTCCGAGACCGGCCGGGACAGCATCCAACACCCACTCATCGCTTACAACTCAAGCGCTTGCACCTCCGCTATAACTCGCAAGCACTCGCAGACTCTGCCCTTGTTCACTCTCACATTGCAAACACATCACCATTTTCTCTTCTTTTCCAATGGCCCCAGAAGCTCAACATGGTATGTATATACAACCATCTTTCTTTCTCCCTCTTTCTTTTCTCACTCTCTTTCTTTCTACTTTTCCAACAGCCAACTCGCCCCCTGTGGATCTTCGACGCATGACCTCAAACTCGACCCTCCTCACCCCATCTCACAGGGAGCACAGACTCTCGACTCATGCCTCACAACATCTGCAGACTGGTTCCGCAAGACTAGGTTCTCGCTCCCCTTCTTCCATACCTTCATCGCCAACATCAGCGTATGTCGGCGCCACTTCTTTTTTCTCATCCTTAATCACTGACACTCATAGTAGTCATTCCTCCTCATCAGCCATTTTTGAACGAGATATCGAACCCATAGGCCCCCCATCACCCCCATCTTCCCATCATTCAAATCCCCATCGCATCCCCCGATCAAAGGCCACTGAACAGCTTGAACAGAGCGTCCCTTCCGTTCTCGACAGCGCAGCATCTATCCTCGCCTCTACTTCCCCAATGGACGAAGATCACATCGCTGTCGTCACCCCCGCCAGGGATAGGGACAGGCAGTTCATGAGCGGCTTTGCCAGTCCTATCGGCAGTCTTAGGAGTAGAAGCCCGAGTCCCACCAGTACCAGGTCACCTATGGCGCACCGTACCAGTCTACTGTTGAGCGTCCCTGGCTCCTCATCACCTCCTGCTCCCATCCCCGCCCCGTTGCTTTCGACGAGCCCCAATAAGGACAAGGAGGCCCAAGCCCGCTTGATCATTCAGACCAGTCCTGCTGTCATTTATCCTGCTGCGGGCACTGCTACAGCGGCCAAGAAACTGGGGAGGTCCAGTCCCTCGATCAATACACCTACCTCGGCGTATTACTCCACGCTGTCCTCTGCTGGATCGTCTCCTAACACCACTGTTCTTGAACTCCCCCCTGCGACAACGCTCGTGCCACAGCCACAGTTCCAACCCCTACAGCAACTACAAAACCAAATACCACAGCACCCACTTCCCATTTCCCCTTCCTCGACATACACAGGCTCGCCATATGCCCACCCCCTCAATCTTTCCCACCCACCATCCCCGACACATGGTGCCTCCAAACGGCTCTCCTTCATGTCCTACTCGGACCTTCTCGCCTCCACACCCGCATCCATGGTCCCTCTGTCATCTTTTACCACGTGTGCCTCGTCAGAGCCCCCTCCCCATATACCTGGGGTGACAGGGTTCGGAAATCTTCACTCAAGCGGGGGTTCCATACATGGAAGGGACCGGGATAGTATCGCCCTTTTAGATGATGTTGGAGGAGAGTGGGAGCGAGAAGGGATGGGGAGGGGGTTGGAGGAGAGGTTGGAGGCGTTGATGACTGTTCCTGGGAGGGCTTGATGTGCCAGTGGTGAAGAGGACGGTTTAGCTTTTCGCTTTTCTTTTCAAGTATGCGATCGGGGAAGGGGTCTTTCCCCTCTATGCTTTCCACACCGCCTCCTCCCACTTCTCGACTCCCTCGTGCTCAAACAAAAAGATCATTCAAATCAGAGAAAGAACACAAACCCGACTTCGAAACCAAATGGTATTCTATCTTACTCGCTGTATTAATACCTTTCCTATGCAACCCGCTCTATTTCCCTGTTCGCACCCCCTTTCGCCCACTTTTTCTCCCGTTCTCCAACTTTCGCCGCGTTCACCGCCCTTGGGTCCTCGCACTAGCAGCGTCCTCCGTCCTCCTTGTCGTTTTTTTGAAAGTGTCCCCTTTGCACTCTGATTACGATATTTTTCTTCCAAATACATATACTTATAAATATACCACCAGAACGAAATAACGCGAATCGCATACGAATCATGTGCATGAGCTTTCATGTTTTCTTTTTCTATTTCTATTAGAGTGGAGGGGACGTCGTAAAGTGGTCGACTTCGGCCTTTTTTTTCGCCTTTCTTCGTTTTGTTTTCGTTCTGCGCACGCGTTTGGTTATGCTTTTAGTACTAGGAATATAATTGGTGGGGTCGTGAGTCGTGGATTTTGATATCGTTGTTGATGTGCTGTGATCATGATTGATCACTTCTGCGTTGTTTGGCGACAGCCTTGGATCCAAATAAAGATAACTTCTAAACTCTGGCATCTATGCCGTTGCTGCTCGACGTTCAGTGTGTAGAACGACCTGCCACGAATTTATGAATCTGGATCCGTCTGATATATGTTTACACACTCTACATTTCGAACAAGCTCCACATTGATTAACCTGGATTTGAACCAGTCACCCAGTCACCGTCTCATCTGCACATCTTTGGTTTTAAAAGACTCATTCAAGGTTGAGGTTTTCCGCGGGCTGCCCTGGGGCAAATGGTATTGGTCGGTGGTTCGGCAGGTGGTGGTTGACCATCATGATATGGTGAAATACAGGATCGATATGCGTATTGAAGGCGGGTCGCAAACTGGGTGTTCTGTGGTCCTTGCGGCGCTTCGCGCGTTGGTGAGTGGTGGGACCAGGCTGTGATTTGTGAGGGACCTCTCGCTGCCTTTTTTTTTTCCTTTTCCCCTGCGGGGTGTTTTAATGACTTGACTTTTATTTTTCGTCATGTAGGTACCATAGGCCAATTTTATTTTCGGTGTCGCTCGGGGTGCAGGGAAGACGTGCACGACGGCGTTGACCAAACGCACTAGATAACGATTGTTGCGCAACAGACGATTCGAGGTGACTAGAGCAACCCCAATGTACGTCCAGTGCCAATTTCATTCCCACTCACTGCTCCGACGTTGCTTACACACTTTGGCCTGGGATATCAGCCAATGGTGGGGCGTCGTTACGAAGAACCCCCCCGTCAAACAGCCTGCCAGCAGCAGCTTCGTTGCATTTACGATTTCTAATGCTCCTCGACTTGATCTTTTACGTTCGACCATGAAGCCATGTGCTCCAGCCGCCAGCGTTTTTATGAACTCGAGTTGCATTACGGCGGCTTTCCAGTGCTGCCACCCGTACCAGCTGACCTGCCAACCATGCAAGATGTTGCCGCGTCATGTCGCGGAGGAGATTTGCCAAAGAAGATGGTGCTCGTTCCCCACGTGACGAGAACCATCATAGTGACGTATGCCACTATGCTTTGGGGAATACGATGAGTCTCCTATCAAGACCTAGTGAACGCCAACATGCCAGAGGGTACTACACCATCGTCTTTTTCTCCTCCCCGCCCTCACAGCCCGCGCTTTGGGGTATCGACCATGAGTAACTTCCTGTCGCGCCCTCTCAGTCTATATCCCCTTGATGACTGGTACCAAGTTCTGCTCAGAGCACACAGGCATCAATCCAATCCCGACTTCGTCGTCGAATCCATTCATCATTACAAATCCGTCTACGAGCCAAGCTATTTTGATTCGTATAATGATGACAAGCAGAACGAGTTTCTCTACCTACATGTCATGCCACGCGTCCCTCATGAAGATCCAAACCACCAACCTTGTATCTACATCCTCATTCATCGCACGACGGAAAGGACCGGTCTATGCTTTGGACGTACTGCCCGAGCTGAAGTTTCAATACGATCTGAAAGAAGTGGGCACTGGCAGAAGAAACGCCTCGTTAGAAACTTGTCTTGGATGGACCAGCCTTTGCTTGCCCCAGGTCTCCTGGATGTCGCCAAGATCCTTGTTCACACCTCCTGTACTATAGAAAGTCATCGCAAACTCCGAACAAGCCAGTGCTACAATTTTGCCAGAATAGGCTACGAGGCGATAAAGAAACTATACCCTGGCGGTGAGGACTCGGGGAAGGAAACGCTGAAGAGGTACCGGGAGCAATCTTTGTTCTTTACCATCTTTGGCAGGAAGTTCCCATTCGCACTTTCCTGCTCGGACTGCCGAATTCTAGAAAGTATCGTCTCCTACCAGGAACAGCTGAGGTGCTGGCGGAGGCTCGAAGAGGGTGGGTGAACTAGGAGATGGGGGTGGGTGGGATGGCAGGCTGCGAGTGCATTTAAAGAGTTTCACCGCTTGATCAAAAAATGGACCCTTGTATTTATGTGTATCGTTTCAAATATTTTCTCGTGGTAGCGAACAGACGTTCATGATTCGGCGCAATTTCAGTGGTAATCTTGACATTATTGCCTGTTTGGCGGGGACGAGACCATCTCCGGTAGTTTTGGCCTCGGTGGGCTGGTCCATGCCAGGAGTAGTCACAAGGATGAGGGCAGGAGTCAGCCAGGCGTCAGTACTTCACGGCGTGCTTTAGCTCTCGGGCTGGCTAGCGTGTTAGATGCTATATACATGTTGGAATATTGCATCTGGCAGAACTTGAGACCGAGTTACTTCATAATCACTAAGCGAGGGTAGAGATGTGCCACCTGGAGCCTATATTCCATTATGTGATGTCCTGGAGATATGAAAGATATGAAAGAAAGGAACTTACTCGTGTCGAACTGTAAGGACCACGAGGAGTCAGTGAGTTGTGGTGGGGACGGATGCCGATGAAGTTTCCATTGTAGCGCGCGTAATCCTCCAACTTGAATGAGTGTCTCAACCGTCTGTGACACCACCTGACGACGTACATATATATAGTGGCTCCCAGCCCTCCATATTTTGGGCGTTGGACCGCTTTATGCGTCCCGTCCGACCTGTCCTTCCCAACCATCTTTACTTTGGTTTCACTCGTCGTTCAGGATCACGCCACCGCAGAATCGCGGCTCGGATTTGTTCGGGTGGGGCTGCGTCGCCCGCCTCATTTCCACCTGGACAATCGCTAGATTAATTGACCAGTGAGCTAATGAGTGTGGACAGGCTTCCGGTGTTCACTAGTATCGTTGAGTACGTAATTTGCACCGTTTTGCCCATTTGTGAGGGAGCCATAAGAGGACACTATGCCCATCGTCGGCACGCCCAATGTCACCATTAGGTCTAGTAACCAAGCTCCATTCAATGTTGCGGAGGCTATCATAGGGGGAGACTAACCTTTTCTTAGTTAGCCTTGGTTCTTGCTCGTCGATCCCGAACATGCCCATCGTCGGAACTTGAATGCCCGATGTCACCACCAGTGCCGGTAACTACTAACCTTTGAGGTTACTGCGCTGCCACCTTCACAGGTAGTTTGGTCACCGTCCTTTACCCGCTTGTTTCACGGGCGGTGCAAAGCCAGTGAGCTTATACTTAAGAGGGGAGGGGACTTATTGAGCGGTAGTGACCCAAAGCTCTCCCTCTCGAGTGTCCATGTCAACAATGACAACTGCGCATACTACCCCGCCCAACATATCTCTCGGAGACATCTCGGTGAACCCAGACAATACGCCCCCTCTCCAGGAGCGATATTATAAGATCACTCCGGAGCAGTCCGAATTCTTCAAGCAGCAAACAGGAATTACCGATGACGAAGAGCTGAAGAGACACATCCTCGCAGTACAAGCAGAAGCGTACGAGGTGCGGTCGAAACTGACTAACTGGTGAGACTGCATCGGATTCACCTTATTCTATAGGTAGCACCCTACCCATGCATCATGGGATTCGCTTTCATAGCGTAAATATATGCTTGATCATTTCCTGGAGCACTCTGATAAATTCCTAGTCTCATGTTGACACGGCTCCCAGCGCATGAGGACGTCATCAAGATCGGACTCACCCGCAAAGGCGCAATCCTTCTCGATATTGGCTGCTGCGGTAACTTTGCTTTCGTCACCATGTATTAGCAGCTTACCGACAGTCTCCCGTTAGTCGGCACAGATGTCAGGAAAGCCATAGCAGACGGATTTCCCGCTGAACGTACTATTGGTTCGGATCTACACCCAGGTAAGTACACGCTAATCCGAATCCCAGAAGTTAACTTACCACTTCCGTCTGTCCAGAATTTGGAAATTTGGCGCATAAGCTGTTCAGGACTACTCCTGAAAATTTTCCAGGGCACTTCATACCTGGCGACGCATTCGATCCAGCGATGCTCTCTGTAGTACAGCCTTTTGAGGCAGCTCTCGAGGACCCTGAGCCTGACCTGAAGACCCTGACCTCGCTCAACCCACTTCACGGACGCATCAGCGCGATCCATGCTTCCAATTTATTCCATCTGTTCGGCGAATCGAAGCAGTTACATCTGGCGCGCGCACTTGCAGGTCTCTTGTCACCGGTACCTGGGTCGATCATATGTGGTGGGCATTGTGGGTTATCTGAGAAAGGGACGTCAGTGCAAAGTCCGTGTGGTACAAGCATGGAAGTGTTCTGCCATTCACCGCAATCATGGACAGAGATGTGGGACGGGGTGGTTTTCCCCAAGGGTTCTGTCAAGGTTGACGCTCACCTCGTGGAATTGGATGTTGATGGGTACAAGTTTCTGTACATGAGGTGGAGCGTGAAGAGGCTTTAGCTGTGTCCAACGTCGTGATGAAGGCGCGGCCATATTGGAAACAGTCCCGCAATGTTCTGTCTACTACACAAATAATGTTACCCACCGCCACAGAGCCATTGGGACGAACTGAATTTGACATTTTCAATTCTTATCGTGATGGGGGCTCTGCCTGCGGAACAGCCCTTCGCCTTGCGAAGTACATGTGCAGCAGTTCTCACTCAGGACACTTGGCTGGGTGGCATGATCCTGAAAAAATCCAGGAAGGAATCCACTTCATGGCGATTTAGATTGTTGGACGTCGAAGTGCAGGAACGATAGTTCACCTCTTTTTCTCTAAGATAAGACAGCCAAGTGGTCAAAAACCAGTGTACGAAGGATTCATTGGGAACCAAGGGTTCAAGTTGACGCAGCTTCGGCAAGCTAGACTAGGAATGAAAAGACAAGTAAGAGATGGCATCATGGTGGGTGGTGGGATATGGTTGAATTCCAGGCATGGAACTATCTCCTTGAGCGCCCGGTAGCCCTAGTAAGGCATAGAACGTGTCGGTTCATGGCAAGACATGAGCGTCAGTTTGTAGCTACATGCGAGACATGCTCCATCCCGTGGCATGAATGCGCGCTAAGATGCCGCCTCTCCATGGGTAGGCTGAGGTAGATATTTTTGGGGAACGAATATGGGAAGTTGGGCATGAAGAGGTCGGCTCGTTCATGCACAGGAACAATTATGGACTCACTTGGCTACCTCAAGGTGGCCCACGCCCTCGCCAGTGGAGGGCGAAAAGAAATTTCGAGTACGAATAGATATACCCATGCACCTGGGACTCCTCTCTTGTTGATATCTAATGAATTCCATTGCTAACCGCGGGCTATCAAAAAATCGTGCTCAGTGAAAACAAGGGCCCATCGGTCGGACACACATTTGTTCAAGGGCTTGACAAGAATCTTATCATCGGCCAGCGTCCCCCTTTCTCAAAACTGCGTTTGGTTTTGCCGCCATCAGCAGCACTAACTGTGTCGATGAGCGTCCTCCTGGGACCGGAGAGCAGCTCGTACGGTAGCGGTTTCTTCGGGGCTCGTTCGTCAGATATAGGAGGACCGCACGACGTCTGCTTACCTTAGTCTGTGTGAGGACCACGCAGAAATCACCATGATGTCGCCTTTTCGCTGGTGAAATTTGGTGGTGGCTCGGAAAGATGCCATGCAGAGTATGAAGGCTAGCCAGCGCTTGCCTGTCGGAGTTTCGAGTCCGAGTCAAAGAAATATTGGTCGTCCCGGACTCCCAGTTGCCACCATTGACGTTGAGCTTGTACCTTGGCCTCACCTACCTGCAGGATCGCTCAAATTGTTCCTTTGCAGCACTCGATGCCCTGGTCCTGGACCGCTTTGCTTCAGGTTTGCCACAAAGAATTGAAGGAACTTCGGTCGTGGAAGATCCAGAAAACTGTTCCAGAAGCAGAGCGCCCCATTACCGTATTCCAACAAAAATTGACACTGGGCACATCTGAGACCACTCTTGATACGACTGGAGCGTTCAGAGGCTTCAGCACCTGCTCGTCGATGATCGAGTCGCAGGATTTCTGCACAGCTAAAGTCAGAACAGGAGAAACTTCGAAGGGTGCCACACGAAGTAGATTTATTTATTCCTTTGGTTCAGCAGGCGCAGGCACCCGGAGCGGAGAAAACGCAACCAAGAAAACTGACATTGGAGACACTATGTTCTTAAGGCGGGGGTGTGGACACGTCGACGCTCACAGCAACGAAAAGCACCGGCTCCCAAAGCCGATACTGTGAGTCGGTTTCTACATCCCCGGTGTCGTGTACCCACACCAGGCTATGTCCGAGGCGACAATGTCGTTGATATAGCAGGCTGTACGACACAGACTTGCGGTTTCGTGGATGTCTGGCAGGGGTTTTTGGGCCCTCGACTTTACCGTCTACTCATGCGAATGACCATCAATTTCTTTCCTTCTCCGCCACTACAAGTTTTGCCACATCCAAACACCATCACACCTCTCCATCGAGAGGACGGCTTCCCGTGGGTTGACGTGCACCTGAGCGCGAGAAACGGACAATCGGTGTCAGCAGTCGCGAGACAACGTACGATGCGAGAACACACCGACCAATCGACAGTGAGACAATGCAGGGTCGAGGTTGGCCGCGGTGCACAACCCGGACGTGGCAGAATCATGTGATGCCAGGTCAAGATCAACAAGATCAATCTGGCCTCGAATACATTCACGCACCCTGTGTCTCACGAAATTTGGAATTAGGTCGGAATGGAGATCCCTCACCAAGCTTGCCCCAATTTGCATGTCCACGTCCAAGACCTAGAAGCGTTGCACGCAAACTTCTGGCCTCCACTGGAAATACCATGTAAGTGTATTAACTATGCGACCGATGCGCTCGACCAGATTCCACTTTTTCCCCACGTCGCAGAGAGGGTACTTGGCGATCTGGCGAGAACAACCCTCACGACGATTATCGTCCCAAGTCCAATCCCTGACAGCGCAGTGACTGCCCTATCCCCACCGATCCAAAAACCAAATTGGGACCCACGAAGCCCTCACCCATGAATGGTTCTGCGTAGGCGCCTCCACCATGGTCATTTATCATTCAGATTTCTTGGACCCAACTCGTCACGACAAGTTTCGAATTCGTGAAGTGCGAGCGTCATTCCGACGGGAATCGATTCGAAACTATTGCACCCATGTCGTTGAAATAAATCCCACCGAAATTTGCAACTGTTTATAGGTGGGCCGGGGGCTGAACTGAAGGTGCGCTTGTCTCTCTTCTATCCGTGCCACACCAAAGCCCTGAAGAGGTCATCAGGTTGCTGTGTGAGTGGTTTATTTTCCCCTAAGCCAGAAGTGGTGTGACCGCGCGCCGACGCCTCGGCTATCAGTAACTTCAAGGATTGCACTCCATTGCTAGTGGTGGCCGTCGGGGGGATACCATTGATTCCCCTGGGACCCATGACGTTCGAAAACAAACTCCGAGCGAAGTATGCGGGGCGACGTGCTCGGGATGACGGTATTGAAAGACATTATTGTGGAACATTGTGGGCGTTGATAATAAGCAACAGGTCAATTTAAATATCAATGCTAGGGTCAATAGTATTATAATACTGCCTGCTGGCGGTTGACATATAGCGAACAAGGAACTCGGCTAGTCTAAGGGATGCGACGCATGTAACTTATGATGTAAGAGAAAATCACTTCCAGCGGGGGCCTTGATTTCTCCAACCTGGGTAATTTTTTCATTGCCAATGGAGACCCTATGTTCGAAGGAGACTGACCAAATATCCCAACGCAAACTAGTGCATTCTCTTGCTAGAACTTTGCCGACATGTTCTTATCCCTCCCACCTCATGTCCCCTCTTACTCCCCCATTCTGTCACTAAACCACATCTCGCCACGACACGTTTCACTTTCTCGCTGTGCATGTGCATCCTGTCTCAGTTTGATATCTGCAATATTAAAACGCCACCAGGGATACGACATATAACGTGGCACCTGACCTTTGCCCAAATCAACCTTTTCTATAGATCTACGTGTCTCTTACTAACACCCCAAATTCATATGTATGTAGTTCTGGTAAACATTGTTTTGATTGCGAAACTAGACTGCCCCACGTTTACAGCTAGTTCGGTCACCGTACTAATACCCATTTGTTCGACGGGTGATGAAAACCTGGTAAACTTATATTTAAGAGGGGGGTTGTACTTCTTGAGCAGTAGATCCCTGTGTTTTCACTCTCGAGCGTCAAACATGACAGCTGTGCATGCTACCCCATCTAACATATCTCTCGGAGACATCTTCATGAATACAGACAATGTGCTCACCCTCCAGGAGCGATGTTATGAGATGACTCCGGAGCAGTCCGACTTCTTCAAGCAGCAAACAGGAATTACCGATGACGACGAGCTGAAGAGGCACATCCTCGCAGTACAAGAAGAAGCATACAAGGTACGATCAAAACGACAAATTGGCAAGGCTGCATCGGACTCACCTCGTTCGATAGGTAGCGCCCTACCCAAGCATCGCGACATTCTCTTTCATAGCGTAAACAGACGTTTAATCATTCCCTGAAACACTCTAACAAATTCTTAGTCTCCTCTTAACACGGCTCCCAGCAGTTGAGGATGTCAGGAAGATAGGACTCACCCGCAAAGGCGCGATTTTGCTTGATATTGGCTGCTGCGGTAATTTCACTCTTACCATTATGTATGAGCGGGGTCTTACCGATTGTATCCCTTTAGTCTGCACAGATATCAGGAAAGCCATAGCAGACGGATTTCCAGCTGAACGTACTATTGGTTCGGATCTACACCCAGGTAAGTACACGCTAATCCGGATCCCGGAAGTTAACTTACCACTTCCGTCTGTCCAGAGTTCGGGGATTTGGCGCATAAGCTGTTCAGGACTACCCCTGAGACTTTTCCAGGGCACTTCATACCTGGCGATGCATTCGACCCGGCGATGCTCTCTGTAGTACAGCCTTTTGAGGCAGTTCCTGATTTCCCTGAACCTGACCTGAAGACCTTGACCTCGCTCAACCCACTTCACGGACGCATCAGCGCCATCCATGCTTCCAACTTTTTCCATCTGTTCGGCGAATCGAAGCAATTACATCTGGCGCGTGCACTTGCGGGTCTCTTGTCACCGATACCTGGATCGATCATATGTGGCGGGCATGGTGGGCAACCTGAGAAAGGGACGTTAGTGGAAAGTCTCTTTGACACAAGCATAGAAATGTTTTGCCATTCTCCGAAAACATGGACGGAGATGTGGGATGGTGTGGTTTTCCCCAAGGGTTCTGTCGAGGTTGACGCTCACCTCGTGGAATTGGACGTTGAGGGGCACAAGTACTCGTACATGAGGTGGAGCGTGAAGAGGCTTTAGCTGCGTGTAATACTGCAACCGCAGATATGCGACCCCACTCCAAACTGTCCTGTTAGGTCTACTGTATAAGTAAACAAATGTGACTACTACTTAGTACTAGTAGGCACTCAAGTGCTCACCACTCCATTTA